>PVIC010014289.1:0-36799 GCA_004025085.1 Thryonomys swinderianus | reverse complement strand
AAGGACCTGAGTTCGATCCCCGGTAACCACATATAATGCTGGGCGTGGAGACTCACGCCCACCAACAATCAACACCGCATACCACAATGCCGGACGTGGTGGCTCATGCCTGTAATCCCAGCACTCGGGAGGTAGAGACAGGAGGATTGCTGGGTTCGCGGCAGCTTGCCTGGGCACCATAGTGAGCTCAGGGCCAGCCTGAACTACAAAGCGAGACCCTGTCTCCAAAAAGCAAAAAAAAAAAAAAAAAAAAGAAACAGGTGAATGAATTTAGAAAATGTGCTACACACACACACACACACACACATATATATATATATATATATATTTGAGACAGGGTCTTGCTTTGTAGTTCAGGCTGGCCCTCAGCTCACTATGTAGCCCAGGCAAGACTCAAACTCAGCAATCCTCCTGTCTCTGCCTCCTGAGTGCTGGGATTACAGGCATGAGCCACCACGCCCAGCATTGTATGTGGTTACTGAGGATTGAACTCAGGACCTTGCGCTTATGAGGCAGGAGCCGGAACCACTGAGCTAAATTTCCTGCATACATATTTTAAATGGACTGTTATTCAGCTATAAAGAAAAATAAAATTGTCATTTGCAGGAAAATGGATGAAACTAGTCATTGCTATGTTAAGAAAAGTAAGCCAAACTCAGAAAGATAAGTAGCATGTTTTTCTAATACATGGAATCTAAAAAGTAAGTTATAAAAGTAGTAGGGAGACTATTACTAGGTGAGAGGAAGAGAATAAGAGGAAGAGGTATTAAGGGAGGGTAATAGAATGGATAAAATATATAGACACTAATAAAAATATTTTTGAAACATAAATAGAATATTTAAACTTTTAAAATATATTTATATATATATCTCTTACACAGAGAGAGAGAGAGAGAGAGAGCTTGATAAAAAGCTTTCTGCAATAAAGTAAAGCTTCAGTTTTAAGTATTGGTTGATTTCTGTAGTATAAATACTCCCATCATGGCCAACTCTAACCTACCAATTTCATGTCAGTGGATGTAGAGCTGGAGAGAGATGTGCACAGTTAACTTTCATCAGCCTATATAAACCGCCACCAGCATCCTGCGGCTGTTACCTGGGGAAAAGAAATGTTACTTATTTTTTATTATACATTCAGAGAACTGTATCCTCTTTTCCTTAGAAATAGTTTCTAGAAAATACAATTTTACGAATAATCTTTTAAAATTTTGTTTTAATACTTCATAAAGCTAGAGATTCCTTTGATAAATCTTTAATGATGTAACATACTTGGATATGATGTAGGCAATCATTTGTCCATAATGAGAACTACAGATAGAAATGCAAATATTTATTAGTAAGATAATGATATTAGAAAGACTCATGTTTACTATTGTGGTGGCTCACACCTTAGGAGGCAGAGGCAGCAGAATTGCCACTAGTTCAAGGCCAGCCTGGGCTACCTAGTGAGTTCAAGGCCAGCCTGAACTACAAAGTAAGACCTTGCCAGAGAGAGAGAGAGAGAGAGAGAGAGAGAGAGAGAGAGAGAGAGAGAGAGAGAGAGAGAGATTCATGTTATTCAGTTTAACAGTAATATTTCTATTCCAATAGATGAGGTAGATTAATAGGTAGATTGTCCACCAGATGGCAGCAATTTCATAGCAACTTTCCAAATGAGCAGTTTTCCCTTCATTTCTGCAGTGCTGAACAATAATCTTTGAAGATGCTAATCAAAACCTTAAAAACACATTTGATTAAACTTCAACAAATGCAGAAGCATATTTGAAACTTGGATTACCCTCTCATTTTTTCCTCTCCAGCCTACATCTCTTTTAGGGGCAACAGGGAGCTCTATTTAATTGTTTTCTTATTCATGAATATATCTGAATTTGAATGTCTCTACAACTACACTTCCTCTTCCCTTCAATTTTACTTCTCTTTCAGCATTTCCTTCAGCTGTTAATCTCATAAAACAGGAAATAATTCTTAATAATTTCATTTTTCTTAATTTTATACTTAATCACACTAAATCCCAACTGATTCTTATCTATAATCTTTCCCTCAGGTGACTGTAATACCCTCCTAACTTTTCTGTTTTCTACACAGCAGAAATAGCATTGTTTTGAAATTGTGAAGTAGAATATATTATTTCCCTGTCTAAATGTTTCAGTGGATTCCCCTTTTATGTAGGATAAAGTCTAATGTATTCCAAGTAAGCTTGCAGGATCTGACCTCTTTATACTGAGAAACCTCATCATCTCCCTCTCATCCTTGCTTACTGTACTTCACTTCACTGATGTGTTTCAAATCCTCAGATATACTCATCATGTGCTACAATGCTTGGCCCAAATTCAAACCCCTTCCTGTACTGTTGCTCTCAAAACCAATTTGTAATTTTAAACCACATAAGAAATATTGAATTTATAAAATTTTATACACCTTAAAGAAAAACTATATTTTACTATTGACTTTTTAAAAAAGTAATTGGCTCTTCATTTATTTTAACAATAAATTTAGAATGAGCTAGTCAGCATGAGCAGATAAAAGGCAAAATAGTAGCGTGCATTATCCTGCTGTGTACAGCTGTCTGGCTCTGAAGTGTTTCAACAGGAAATAAGTTCTGACTTTAATGTCTCTAAGGTCACCTTTGGATCATAACTATCACAAGAAAAATACCTGTTCATCTCTTTTAAGGATGTTAAAGGCGTCTGGTACATTGCAAAATATAAAAGTCCTTTGGGAGAAATTTTGATGGAAACTTTAAGATACTGACTTAATCTGAAGACAAGAGCTTCTGACCAGAACATACTGGATTCTTACAAAGAAATAAGGCACTTTCCTGAATGGCTGTTGTTTTCTGGCCAAAGAAGAGCAAGAGAGTAATTAGTCAAATGAGAACCTAAGTGACAGGATTTATAGGGAACACAGAAACCAATGCATTCACTACCTAAACTAAAGTTGTCCTTTAGGAAAATTAACTTGATGACTTTAAAATTCTTGGAGCCTGTTTGGGAGTCAAATAAAACTTAGTTTCACTTCATTTAGATTTTTTTTGTGTGTGTGTATTACCTTGTTAAACTTTTTTTTTTTGAGGCAGGGTCTCACTTTGTAGTTCAGGCTGGCCCTCAACTCACTGTGTAGCCCAGGCAAACCTCAAATAGCAATCCTCCTGCCCCCTGCCTCCTGAGTGCTGGGATTACAGGTGTGAGCCACCACACTTGGCATTGTTGTATGTGGTTACTGGGGATCAAACTAATGACCTTGCACTTGCTAGGCAGGCTCAGGAACCACTGAGCTAAATCTCCAGCCTAAAGAGATATTCTTCATGACTAGCTCTGCTTAAACTAGAACTCTTTTCACTCTCTTTTTTCACTTTTGTTTTCCTTTTATTGCTTATCACCATTTGACATAATTTTCTATATTTACTTGTTCATTGACTGTTTCTCCTGGTAAATTGTGATCTCTGAAGTGGCTTGTTGGGAGCAATCTATATAACTTTTGGGAAAAACAATTTCATAATTAAAGCTATTATTAGGCATAGTTTTCCTGCCTAAGGCCAGCTGTGTCATATCGGGATATGACTCAATCTGTACCTCCTATAACAACAAACACCCCAGTGGTCCCACATGATGTGATGCTCCAGGACAGAACTACACCAGGAGTTACATAATTCCTCATTGTTCTAGGATATACCGAACCTGCTGCCCTCTGAGTGACCTATTAGATTTGTTTATCCTGATGTATCAAAACTACTGCCCTCTCAAGACACCTCTTATATGTTGGCCTCTGAGTGACCTGTTATATTACTTACTGCCTCACATCCTGAAAAAAGTATGGCAAGCTTGAGTTTTCATTTTTTTTTCAGTTTTTTGTTGTTTTGAGACAGGGTCTTAATTTGTAGTTCAGGCTGGCCCTGAACTCACTATGTAGCCCAAGTTAGCTTCAAACACACAAGAATCTTCCTGTTTCTGCTTCCTGAGTGCTGGGATTACAGGCATTAGCCACCACACCCAGCACTGTGGTATGTAGTCCCAGGGATCGAACTCTGGACTTTGTGATTGCCAGGCAGACACTGGAACCACTGAACTAAATCCCCAGCCCAGGTTTTTCATTTTTGTTGCCCAGAATAGCAAGGGTCAGGCACAAGCTCAGCTTCTTCTCTAAGTCTTATTTCCATCTTTTTATTAATTAATTACTATCAGGGTCGCAGGAGACTAGAACTTAACTTCAGAGGTTCTACTTATGTTCCTTTTCCCTGTTCCCTACAGGGACTCATAATTTTTCTGTTCTATAAATCACTGAGTGTCAAAGGCCAGGCAATAACAAGAAACAAATAGATTTGTGTTGACCAAATGAGTATTTCTTGGCATTTCTCCAACTGTATCATGGCAGAAATTCCACACTCTCTCAAATATGGAAAGAATAGGCAATTAAAACTTTTTATTGAATACTTTCTAAGTATATTTTACTTCATATTTTTGAAATTAAGAAAAAAGAATGATAAATAGGTGGAAGAGAAAATGTCATTCCAGTAAAAATTAAACATATGTGGTGAAACCTTGATAAATTAAAAAGAAAAGTATATTCTCCCTGGTACCCTTTAGTTCTACCTATAGTTCTACCTATAAAACAAGAAAAAGGCATTGACTCTCAAATGAAAAATACAATTTTAATTTTTTAGTGGATAGTTTACACGGGTTCAGAATTACATATTAGTATATGAACTTGTTTCTTTCAAATGAAATGAGCTGAAACTAAAACATAAAATTTATCCCCAAAAAGCATTATCACAAATGATATCAGTGATAAGATTGATATGTATTAATGCAGACCTGCCATTATTTGTCCAGTTGAATTGGGTGGTTTTATATATAAATGTATTCCCTCAGGATAGGATAAATTTTTTAGAATCTACTTATGATTGGGATAGTTATCCATAGAGTATCTGCTATGCCTAGGCCTCCAGCTTCCTGAGCACTATTTTCTTCCTCCATATTCTATCAGTTTGGGGCTCAGTTCCCCAGGCCATATGAAGACATCATTCTAAACTGTCACAATCTTCCCCACTCCTAGAGATGAAATTGTTAGGGACCAACCTGGGTCAGTGAGACTCACTCCCTGATGAAATGGAATTGTGATCAAAGATTTCAACTCTTGAGCAGAAGTTAAAAACCAAGGAGTGAGTTATTGATGGCACATGCTTTCTGTCCATACCCCGGAAAACAGACAACTACTGTGTGTGAGCTGAAGAAAGAAGATTTAGAGAAAAACTGACACAAGATGGAGAGCCTCTGGATTTCCCCATGGTACTCAGCTGAATCCCTGGTTCCAGCTGATTGCTGACTTCGTTCTGCTTCTCTGCATTTGGACTCTGTGAGACAATTTCATTCTTTTTATTGAACCCAAAGCCTTTGCACCTCAACTCCCACCTATTTTTGTATTTTGGATTTTTTATTTTGAATCAGGGTTGCACTGAGCTAATAAATTACTTAGCCTGGGTTTGAATTTGTGATCCTCCTGCTCCAACCTCCCAGAATCCTGGAATTACAGGTGTATATCTTGCATGGGAAAAAATGTTATTCTTTATAATTTGTTTTTTCTTCCTTCATCCAGTTCAAGGGGATCTCTATGAATTGCCATCAAAAGTCCTAACAAAGATGCTTCTTTTCAGTAAGCTGAGGTTTCTTGAGTGTGCCTCTTTCTGTCCAAATGCTCCTGAGAAATCTCAGAAAGACTTAAGAGGAGAAGGCCCAGAGAGGCAGACACTGTCCAACAACCTAAGGTGACTCCAGCACGTTCACAACAATACCAGTCTTAATTCTCTATTCAGTTTAGAGATACTTGTAAATATGCACAGTCTGTTCTGTCTTTGAAAGTCTCTTTGAAAGATATTTGCACAGGGAATCTTAAAAGACAGTTGGACAAAGATAGATTTCTGCTGTATTTCTGAAAAGCTCCTTACAATCTCCAGTAATCTATAGTTCTAATTAGCTATCTTAATAATTTGATTCCCTAATAATTGCATTTAAACTAACACCTCTATTTTTAAAAAGGCAATGAAATGTTTCAAAAGTTTCTTTGATAAACCAGAATAAGAATTTTAGAATGGCCTCCCTTTATCACAATGATATCATATTTATGACTCTCTTATTAAGAGACATGAGAATTTTTCATTAACTAGAATCAGTCAGAACTGTAACTACTTTCCATTCCAAACCCACTCTTACTGCTACCAACCAATTTATTTATTTATTTATTTATTTATTTATTTATTTATTTATTTATTTATTTATTTTTGAGACAGGGTCTCACTTTGTAGTTCAGGCTGGCCCTGAGCTCACTATGTAGTCCAGGAAAGCCTTGAACTCAGCAATCCTCCTGCCTCTGCCTCCCGAGTGCTGGGACCAACCAATTTATTTTTAATAACTGGAAAAAATTTTGAAATACATGAGCCCTTGTTTCTTATTATTTCCCAAATCATACTTAAAAATGAAAGTTTTCATTTCTATAATGTAGTTTTGCTGCTTATCAAGATCCCCAGAAGCTGAGAATGTGATATTTGAAGAAAAATAATTTGATTTTTATGGTCTCTCAGGAAAGCAGAAAACTGAAAAATCTTGGGAAAAGAGCAAGCTCATGTCTGAGTCTACACCAAAATAATATTTATCTTATCTGGTATGCTCAAATGGTATCTTCAGGATTTATTTGCCTGGTTCTAGAGTTTTTTGTTTGTTATGTAGTCCAGGACAAGGGTCGCATAAAATGAGAAAGGGAGATACCAAGTAACTGGCAAATTGGAGACTTGTATCTTGATAAATCTGGTCCGGATTTAGGTTAAGCTTATCCAGGGCTCCTCAAATGCTCATTTTCTATCATTGTTTTCCAGAGACTAGGCCTTGGCTTATCTTTCCTTTATATTACTCTTGGTCTATACTGGGTCATTTACCTGTCACATAATAGTCTGCCAGGGTATTAAGGTACAAAGCTATTGTGTAGGGAAATCTTGATATACACATTAATTACTCCAATATACAAAAGTAACCTGATTCACAGGCTCTAATTTCTAATTTTTCTTCCTGTCTACTTGAAATTTTCCTTCTCATTTCTTAGAAACTGTTTTTTCCTTTGTCTTGCTAAGTTAGCTTTTAGGTTCATTTTATGAAATCCTGTAACATCTTATATATTTATGTCCTTTAGTTTCTCACCCACTAAAGTGTCACTTAACCAACCCCTTTCCTTAGGTTCTGCACAATTTCCTTGATTTGTTTTTCTTTTTTAAAAAAGATTTTCTTAATTGTTAATTCCTCATGGCTACAAAGCTAGTAGACAAAAAGCCAGAATCAAAACAGGGAATGTGAGTTCAGGTCCGAAATTTTAGTCACTGTAATGTCTGTTTACAAAAAATGAACATGTGGTGAGGGTAACACATTGAGGGTAGGAATACCATTGCACTGCAGTTGTTCCAGGTGCTAGCTCAAGGGTTCTCATGAAAGCAGGTAGGGCCCTATGACCAGAATGACCTAAAACAAATGGGCAGAGTAGGTACAGACTTAATGTCATTGCTATTTTAGAACTGATATTAACTGTGGTATTTTGAATCTTAATATTTCCCAATTTTCTTCCTATTTTTTTCCTGGAGAGCTCTGGGCTCTCATGAAGTAGAATTCCTATTTTTCCAATGTTTCCAAACTGAGATATGAAGATTGGTATGGCTTTCATTATCAATTACATATGGCCAACCAAATATATGAATACAAGCATGTCCTCACACATACACAAACAGCCAAATGCTTATTCTCTATATGAGATGTGCAGAATTCTCTCTTTTAAAAACAATAGTTTATAAATATCTCTTGATTTCAACTTCTTTCCTTCCCAGGTGTTCCTAGTCTGTGTTCACTTCTTCTAAGAATCATAATATACTTGTTTTGTTATCATCTCTATGTAACAAATCACACTGAACTTATTGACATGAAAAAACAAAAACTGAATTGTGTCTTATAGATTCTGTGGACCAGGGTTAGGGTCTCTGTTGTAGTGAACTTAGACAGAAGGTTGGGACAAGGGACAGGGAGGACTGAAGCAGCTAGATGCAAAGTTTTTCCATCTCTTTCTGTCTCTGTCTCTGTCTGTCTGTCTGTTGGTTGGTCTGTCTGTCTGTCTCTCTCTCTCTCTCTGTCTCTCTCTCACACTGTTTCAGAGTTTCTCCATGTAGGCCTTCTGCAAAACTAGTTTGGGAGCTTTCATACTGTGGTGACCCCAGAGTACTTGAATTTGTTATATGACAATTCAGTGTTACAAAGCTAAGGGCTCCAGCCAAAAAAGAGAAGCTGCATTGCCTTTCACGACCTAGTTTTAGAAGTCATGTGTCATTTTTATTACATGTTGCTGGTTGCATGCAAGTCATAAAACTTCCTGGATCTGAACTTCTGATGGGACAAAGTTTTAGGAGCACCAGACAATGTTGTATTTTTTTAAAAAACTCAACTTGGGCCAGAGATTTAGCTCAGTGGTTCCAGCACCTGCCTCGCAAGCTCCAGGCCCTGAGTTCGATCCCAGTAACCACATACAATGCTGGGTGTGGTCTCATGCCCACTAGCCATCAATACCACATACCAGAGTGCTGGGTGTGGTGGCTCACGCCTGTAATCCCAGCACTCAGGAGGCAGAGGCAGGAGGATTGCTGAGTTCCAGGCTTGCCTGGACTACATAGTGAGCTCAGGGCCAGCCTGAACTACAAAGCGAGACCCTGTCTCAAAAAAAAAAAAAATTGTACTTGATTTCTGGATTCTGGATATTCAGTGCTATGTATTTCACATTAGTGTAGTTTTTTGGATTAAAATATAGTTATTGCTTGCCTTTACATCTCTGCTTTGTTTTACATTTCAGCACCAGCTACCACAGTTTGTACATCTCATGATCTTTTTTGGTACTGGGAATCAAACTCAGGACTTTGCACTTGCCACCAGGTGCAGCACCACTGGGCTAAATCCCTGACCCACCTCTCATCTTTTAAACTCACTCTTCTTGGCCCTTCTCCGTCCCATTATATGTTGCCATTCAGTTGGTACTGGGATAACTATGGAATCATAGGTCCAAAGGAACGTCAGAAGTCCCTTAGCTCAAACCCCTGTCCAATGCAATGTCAATTACCCTCTAAAAAAATCTCTATTATTTACATCTACCCCCTCTTTAAATTTCAATCCACTTTTGAAAAGGCAAATACTAACAAGTTTTGTGCCTCACTTTGTTTTTAATAATGATAAATATTTTTGCCAAACTACCCCTAAAACTTAATAGTACAATAGTAATTATGTTTAGGAAGTTGCTTAATCTGTGAAGGTTTGATCCCCAACGCTGGGGGGAAAAGGTGTGGTTCTGTGAAGAAATAGAAATGGAGACAAGTACAGAAGGAGCACTTCAGGTGGAGAGGAAACAATGGGATTTAGACATGGAATTGAAATAAGAAATACATGCATCACAGGAGTTGAAGAAATGGGACAGAGCGCAGCAAAGAGTACATTACTTTGAAAAGGAAAAAGAGACAGAGTTCTAATAGCCAATATTTACCTTTCCAGAACACTGAAAAAGAGATTGGAAGATGTGAAGGACTTAGGAATTAGAAAACACTAAATTGTAGGATGAAGATTGTTGTTAAATTTTCCCACTTTGCCATTGGGTTGACCTGATTTAAAACCTCAGGTCTTGCTCCCTTAAGCTGTGTGACTTGAGGAAGACTGCTAATATCTCTCAGACTCTTGTTTCCTCTCCCAGATAGCTAAGTGCACCTTCTAGGTTAATTGTGAGAATTAAACAACATGCGTGTAAAGTATTCAGGGCAGTGGTTGGTGCAAAGTAAGCTTTCAGTAAATGGCAGCTCTGATTGCTATGGAAGCCCTCAAGTGTTAGAATATGACTTTTTTCCCTTTGCTTCACAGAAATTCATTAAGGAAGTGTTAGTCTAGCTGAGAATTTTTACCTTTGTTATTATTAATTAACATTTGGAAAATTTATGTTCAAAATGGTCTGACAAAAATTTGTTTCTAAATTCAATACTATTATTGTATTAAGATTGGTATTACAACAAGACAAGAATGAGAATACAGTTTAAAAAGAATTTTAATAAGTGATTTGAATTACCCAAAGTAATGGCTCTAACACTAAACTAAGACTGTGAGTTAATGGTGGAGTAATCTATTCTCCCAACTTGGCTACTATTAAATTCTTCTGCCTGCTATAAATGGGTTTTCCTTTCAGTATAAGTGCCTAGGATTGACTTGTTTGCATATAAAAATGTTACTGTGTTCAACTAATATTCTGAAAGATTTATGAGAAGTTTGGCACTGCTCTAAAAATTCATAAGAAATTGGAATATTTGGATTCAGAAATGCATCCTATACCCACTAAATAAAACTGAAACATGGGCCGGAGATTTAGCTCATTGGTTCCAGCACCTGCCTCACAAGCGCAAGGTCCTGAGTTCGATCCTTGGTAACCACATACAATACCAGGCATGGTGACTCACACCAACCAGCAATCAATACCACATACCGCAGTGCTGGGTGTGGTGGCTCACGCTTGTAATCCCAGCACTCAGGAGGCAGACAGCAGGATTGCTGAGTTTGAGTCTTGCCTGGGCTACATAGCGAGCTCAGGGCCAGCCTGAACTACAAAGCGAGACCCTGTCTCAAAAAAAAAAAAATGAAAAATGAGGTCTTCATAGTGATACTGAGTTTTAAGTACTTTCATATACTTTTGAATCAAGATTTTTTTAGTCACTAATTTCAGCCTCACTGTGAAGATAGATCAGATATTTTGGAAGGCTCATATAAAGTACTCTCAATTTGCAAAGTGGAGAAAAGACAGAGGGAGGAGAATTTTTTTTGAGTATGAGCCAAGCTTTGGAATAAAAAAGAAAGATCAATATTTTAAAAATGTGTAAGTGACACTCTTCCCTTCCCATCTGTCTAGAATAACAGTTACAAAAAATAAACTGTATTTACCATGGCTTTGTAACAATTGCATCCACAAAATTTAAGGGACAGGAGATCTCACTGATTGATATTTTGAGCATTCCTTTTTAACTCACACAAAATGTAATAGTGATATATACTGAGCATTCCTTTTTAACTCACACAAAATGTAATAATGATACACATACTCCTAAATTATGGTACCTTTGTCTGGAGATGTCTGGAAATATATAAAATTGAACTACAAATTGGAGTGTTTTGCCATATCTCACTCTCATGACTGTCTCTCCATATGAAATAATGCGTTAAGTGTTTTATGGGAAAAAAGTGGACATTTTAGAACCAGAAGTAAAATGAGGCATAAATAGAAACCTACTAGAAAGATAAAGTCATGGATAACATATGGGGCAGATAGTTCCCCATACTGGTCAACAGGTGGCACTAAAGTAGCTTGGATGCCAAACAGAACAAAAGGAGGAATAAAAGGCAATCAAACCAAAGCTACCTTTGTGTGAAAGTGCAAGGCCACCAGCATTTCCTTTAAACATGAGGAAGGAATTAAAACTTCACATACAAGGAGTATGAAGATAAAGTGAGAATTAGCTCTGACTGAGCCCTACTTCTTCATGTATGATCATATGACTTCATGCAAGGTTAAAATGAGTCTGTTTTCTCACTTTTATATAAATGTAGTTATTTAAAAATTCTGTTTTGCATGGTTGTTATGAGGAATAGATGAGAGGATTTGTGAAAAAAAATCCTTCACTTATGGATGGTGTGTGTCCATGGTCAGAGAGCAGGGTTTTAGGTTAGAGGTTGTAAATACTCTATGGGTTGGACTTAGCTTACAGATATGTTTTGTTTGACTTTGTGTTGAGGGTTCTCAAAACCATCCCAAGTTTTGATAATTCATTATGGTTCTTATGGTACAGAATAAAAATATAATAGTACTTATGGTCATCATTTATTATAGCCAACAGATACATAGTAAAAGCAGCAAAAAAAAAGTCACCTGGGCAAAGTACAAGGTAAACCGTGTACAAACCTATAAGGTAGAGTCACACAGGAAGTACTCAGTCGCCTCAGCAGTGAGTTTTTCATGATACATGTGAAAGGTCAGCAGTCAGGAAGCTCATGAGAGACTTAAGTGTCCAGAGTTTTATTGAGGACTAGTCATCTAGTCAGCTTCTGCCAGGCACCTATTCAAATTCTGACTCCCACAAGAAAGGCAGGCGGCCAGTTTAGGCACAGTGATGAATCACTCATACCAGTTCTGGAAATGATAGGCACTCTCCCAAAATCCAAGTTCCTGAATGCCAGCCAAGGCCTAGCTTTGTAAACAGGTCTTTTTAAGGGTAAGGTGTTTAGGCCTACTATGTTGACTCTTTTTTGCATAGATTTGTACAGGTGTTTCCCTTACAAGTTTTAAAATATAATCTATTTTACTTACTTGCTACCTCTTAAAAAGTTAAGAAATTCCCCCTCAGAATATCTAGGTTTTTGTGAAAAGTTAGATGTTATAGCACCAGTAGATTAATATTCTTACATGAAATAATGGATAGTTCTATTTAAGTAAGGGTTCAGGTTCTCTTTAATTTCTCACAGTCTTTTGCGCTCCCACTACTCATTCCCACAGAGTACCTCTTGCAGTTTTATTATTTTATACATTATGATCACATTCATCAATGGGAATTTGTATCTGTATACAATATATCTTGATTTTTTATTTTTTCCATTCCCCTTCCTTTCTTACAATTCCTCCACTCCTCCCTACAGCTCTGTTTCTATTTTTTCTTTCAGTTTTTAATTTTCCTTCTTTCCTTTCCCCTCCTTCTTTGAACATTACCTTCCTATTTCATACTATCTATGATACATTTTGGTCCTCATTTACAATTTCAGTTTCTCACACCAGAGAAACAATTTGGTATTTGCACATGTCCAATTTTTTTGACTTTATATGTATGACCTGAATGTGCATTCATTTAGCTATAAATGTTTTTTGATTATCTTTCTTTATGGCTGAGTAATGCTCCATTTTATATAAAAACCCCACATCTTCTTTGTCCTATCCTCTATTGATGGGTATTTTGGCTGTTTCCAAAATTTAGCTATTACAGTCTATGCCACTATGAACATGGGCGTACATAGATCACTGTGATATGATACTTTTACTTCTTTCAGGAACATTCCAAAAGGAGGCTAGCAGAATCATCTGAAACCTCTAATCCTAGTTTTTTTGAGGAATCTCCACATTGACTTCCACAATGGTTGCACCAATCTATGTTACCACCAACAGTGGAGAAGGCTTCCTTTTTCTCCACTGTCTCTCCAGCATTTGTTATTAGTTGATTCCTTGATAGCAGCTACTATCGTGGAGTGAAATGGAACCTCGGCATTGTTTCATTTGCATTCTACAAATTACCAGTGATTTGGAACATTTCTTTTCATGTTGCTGCTTCTATTTCTTCATCTGAGGAATGTCTATCTACTACAAATGCCCATTTTTTTTACTGAGCCTTTGGATTTAGATTTGGGGGGGGTACTGATTTTTTTAGTCCTTTAAAAATTCTCAATAGTAGTCCTTTGTCTGAGAAACAACTGGTAAAAGTTTTCCCACATTGTGTGTTGTCTCTTCATTCTATTGGTGGTTTCTTGTGCAGAAGATTTTTAATAAGATGAGATCCCAGTTGTTGATTCTTTGTGTTAGTTCCTGGGTAACTGAGATTTTTTTAAAAAAAATCTTCCTATTGGGCTGGAGGGTTAGCTCAGTGGTTCCAGCGCCTGCCTCGCAAGCGCAAGGACCTGAGCTCGATCCCCGGTAACCACGTATAATGCTGGGCGTGATACACAATGCCGGACGTGGTGGCTCATGCCTGTAATCCCAGCACTCAGGAGGTAGAGACAGGTGGATTGCTGAGTTCGCGGCGGCTTGCCTGGGCACCATAGTGAGCTCTGGGCCAGCCTGAACTACAAAGCGAAACCCCGTCTCAAAAAAAAAAAAAAAAAATCTTCCTATGCCATTATCTTTTTTTTTTTTTTTTGAGACAGGGTCTCACTTTGTAGTTCAGGCTGGCCCTGAGCTCACTATGTAGCTCAGGCAAACCTGAAACTCAGCAATCCTCCTGCCTCTGCCTCCCGAGTGCTGGGATTAAAGTGTCCCAGCCTGTGGAACAGTCAACAGGAGCTCGTACCTGGAAACCAAGGGGAGAAATAGGAGGGCACAAAAGGATGGAGACAAGACAGGCTTTTGATCAAGTCTCGTTCATTGTAAGTAGGGCGGTAACATATATAGGGCAGGGGGTAAAGGTGGAATTTTACAGAGGGGAGAGACTCCGGTCACCGCAGGCTGACCTCAGGCCTTGCTCTATCCTTATCTCACTTTTACTTTCTCACAATCTTAGCATACCAGCTAGGGGGCTATTTTACAAATCTGCTTCCTGTCATCTTGGCTTATCAGCTAGAAGGCAGTTTTACAACTCTGCTTGCTGTCTTCCTGGCTCCTGCTGGCTCCCCACATTAAAGGCGTGAGCCACCACGCCCAGCACTGTGGTATGTGGTATTGATTGCTGGTGGGCATGACTCCCCACACCCAGCATTGTATATGGTTACCGGGATCGAACTCAGGGCCTTGCACTTATGAGGCAGGCGCTGGAACCACTGAGCTAAATCTCCAACCCCCTATGCCATTATCTTTAAGAGTTTTGCCTAATGTATTTTCCAGCAGGCTTAGTGTTTCTATTTTAACTTTTAGATCTTTGATCCATTTTTATTTTAGTTGAATACATGGTGAGAGAGATATGGGTCTAGTTTTTAATCTTTGGCAAGTTGAAACCCAGTTTTTCTAGCACTATTTATTAAAGAGGTTATCTTTCCTCCACTGAGGATGTTTTGCCGCTGGCAGAATGGCTGCTTAGCAACCTGTGAGGAAGCTGATGAGAGAGTGAAGAATAAACAATCCATACATAGGTAGTGAAAAATGGGACCAGATGGGACACAGTCCTCTCCTGAAGAAACTGATGCAGTGCCCTTTATTTTATACAGTATCAGAGAGGCATGTGTGGGGCGGTTTCAGAGAGAACAAGTTCTACTCTTTAGAATAGAGAACATGGAAAGTAGGACATTCTTAGGGCTAGCTAGGAATGTTGCAGTTAGTGTCGTGGACATGGAACTTTCTGTGCAATTTCCCTAATCTCCTGGAGCTGAAGGCCAGGAGTTGAGCACAAAGAGTATCTTGACAGCTGATAGCCAGCTCTGCATAATGCTCAGAAGTTCCCATGAGGAAAGTCAACTGAAGACCCTGACAATTCCTGAGCCAGATTTGCACATTGCTCTGTGATTTAGTTAAAGACTTTCAGACCAGAAGGTTTTATTAAGCTTTGTCCCATGGGCCTTTGCATAACACATAGGAAACAGAGAGCTGTTGTTCAAATGCACAGGGCTAAACAGGGAAGCTCCTATCCTCACAAAGTTCAAGGTCAAGTGGAATGGCTCCCAACAGTGTTTCACTCCTTTGTCAAAGATGAGGTGGCTGATGGAGTGGAGATTTAGCTCATGGGTGTAGCACCTGGCTCACAAACTCAAGATGCATTGGTATGAGGGAAGAATGAGAGGGAAAGATGAGGTAACTGTGTTTAAGGTTGTTTCTGCATCTTCTGTTCCATTAATCCTCAGGTCTGTTTCTTTGACAGTACCATGCTGTTTTTATCACAGTATCTATGTAGTATAGTTTCAAGTTGGGGATTGTGTTACTCCATATCTTGTCTTTGTTAGATAGAATTGCTTCTGCTATTCCAGGTCTTTTCTGATTCCAAATGAAATTTTAGATTGGTTTTTTTAGTCCTGTGAAATATGCTGTTGGAATTTCAACCAAAATTGCATTTAATCTACATAGCAATTTTGGAAATAGAGATATTTTCACTATATTGGTAAATTCCTACCCAGTACTAGTACAAACTCTCAACATGATCATAAGATCATTATGTATATATAAAATATACCAATAAAATCAATTTTAAAAAATTATGTCAGTATTCCTACCCAGGAACAAGGTTTGTTTTTCCATTTTTTTTATATCCTCTTTGAATTTTCAAAATAGAGGTCTTTAAATTCGTTAGATTGATTCCCAGGTATTTCACTTTTGGCTGGTGCTATTGTGAAAGGAGTTGTTTCCCCAGTTTCCCTTTTGGTGAGTCTGTTATTCATGTGTAGAATAGCTATTGATTTTTTTTTTTTTTGAGACAGGGTCTTACTATGTAGCTCAGGCTGGCTTCAAACTCAGCAATCCTCCTCCCTCTGCCTCCCTAGTGCTGGAATTACAGGTTAGAGCTACCACGCCTGGCTGCTATTGATTTTTGAGTGTTCACTTTGTATACAGCTCTATTCAATTTGGTTTTTAAGTCTAGAAGCCTTTTGGTGTAATTTTTTTTTTTGAGACCGAGTCTCGCTTTGTAGTTCATGCTGGCCCTGAGCTCACTATGTAGCCCAGGCAAGCCTCGAACTCAACAATCCTCCTGTCTCTGCCACCTGAGTGCTGGGATTACAGGCGTGAGCCACCACGCCCGGCCTTTTGGTGTAATTTTGAGGGTCTTTTATATAGAATATCATGTCATCTGCAAATAATGGCAGTTAACTTTTTCCTTTCCAATCCTTATTCCTTTTATTTCTCTCTCTTGTCTAACTGCTATGGCTAATGTTTCTAGAAGTATATTGGATAGGAGTGGTGATGGTGGACATCCTCATCTTCTTCCTGATTTTATTATCAAAGATCTCTGTTTTTGACCCTTAGTAAGAGATTTCCTCTTGGTTTTTCGTAGATGACTTCTATCAGGTTAAGATAAAGACCATCTATTCTGATTTTTTTGTATAGTTTTATCATGAATGGGGTTTGCATTTTTATCAAATACTTTTTCTGTATCTTTTGAGATGATTATATGGTTTTTGTCCTTGAATCTGTTAATATAGTGTATTGCATTTATTAATTTACATATGTTAAACCATCCTTGCATCCCTTGGGTGACTCCCACATGGTCAGAGTATACAATCTTTCTAATGATCTTCTGCATTCTATTTGCCAGTGCCTTATTGAGGATTTTTGTATCCATGTTTGTTTGAGAGATTGGAGTGCAAATTACTATTTGATATTATACATGTTTGTCTGGCCTTGGACTGCTTGACTCAAGAGGGACCAGCTGACCAGAGAAGAGGAAAAAGAAACAGGTACACAGAATAACATAGACTAATGATATTTAATGATAATTCAACCAGATCATGGCTAATGATTAGAAATGCCATAAATGTAGAGCTAGAACTCCTCTGTGACATTCTCTCTTACAGCAGTTACTTGTGAATATTTTTGAATTGATATGGCAATACTTTTGTTGCTGTATACAATAACTCTCTTTTGGGTTTGTTTTTTTTTTTTGAGACAGGGTCTCACTTTGTAGTTCAGGCTGGCTCTGAGCTCACTATGTAGCCCAGGCAAGCCTTGAACTCAGCAATCCTCCTGTCTCTGCCTCCCGAGTGCTGGGATTACAGGCGTGAGCCACCACACCCGGCACAATAACTCTCTTTTATTTAAGCTAACTTTAGCCAGTCTTTCATCCTACCCCCTAAAAGATCATTGACTGGAAAAGTAATAATATGAATCAATCATTGCATATACTGAATTGTCCATCAGTACTTTGTAAATTGAATTCATTAATACCATAATATCAAGACTTATTAGAGTGGGCTAAAATATGTCTACTGAAACAAGCAGGTTTTTTTTTAAAGGAAACAGTGAATATTCAAGTAGTTCTAAATATCATTGTATACATTTATTTATTAACTATTAGTGGTAAGCTAATGCTATACAACAAAATAAAACTTTATATTTCTATCACCTAAAAAGCACCAGACATAGAATTAAATGCTTTAATTTTTTTTTTTTTTTGAGACAGGGTCTTGCTTTGTAGTTCAGGCTGGCCCTGAGCTCCCTGTGTAACCCAGGCACACCTCAAACTCAGCAATCCTCCTTTCTCTGCCTCCCGAGTGCTGGGATTACAAGCGTGAGCCACCATGCCCAGCACTGTGGTATGTGGTACTGATTGCTGGTGGCTGTGAGTCAGCACACCTGGTATTGTTGCATGTGGTTACCAGCATTGAACTCAAAACCTGCCTTTGCTAGGCAGGCGCTGGAACCACTGAACTAAATCCCAGGCCCCGTTGGCTTCATTCTTAAAACCAGAGCATCTGTTATCCTGACAAGACAACCTCCAATAATTCTGATGTCATATCCTACAAGGTTATAAACCTCTTAGGAGAGCATTCTTTTCCTAATAGTACCAACAGAAACTTGAGACTTTAGAGTCCTTTAATAGGATTGTGTTATAGGCCCATTCCTAAACTAATCAGGTGACCTTGGGAAGGCTGAGAGTAGGAATACACCAGAAATTTCTGGATCTGGAAAGCTAAAGTCAGCACTTAGATTGGAGAAGGAATAAATTATCCCATGAAGGAAAACTGAAGTGCTAATATAAGAATAGAGATGCTGAAAATTAATTCATACATTTACTCAATAAATATATGCTGAGTGTCTTCCATAGGTAGACTTGTTTTAGGTTCCAAGTACATAATAGTGAATAATATAGACAAATATCCTTTATTTTTTATTGCTTTGTTTTAGTTGGTTGAGTGGAGAATACATAACTACATTAATAAAATATGTAACATTTCCAATGATGATACGCACAATGCTAAAAATGTCAGATAAGAAGAATAGAGATGTCTGGAAAAGAGAAATGACAATCTTATTTACAATTATTGGGGAAAACCTTGTTGAGAAGGGGATGTTTGAGCCACAATAGCTGAGGGAATGAGCTATGTAGATTCTCAGAAAAGATGGAGAGAGAACAGCTGTACACATATGGTTTGTATTCTGCAAAGTAAGCCAGAGAAGAGTGAGAGATGGGGTCATTACTTATAATATGTATTGAAAACTATTGCCTGTGGTTTTTCTTTGAGATGAGAAGACAGAAAAATTGAGCAGGGTAACTAGCTGTGTACTGAAAAGAGAAAGAAATAGATTAGGTGAGATTAGTGCAACCATCCACATGAGAGCTGTTAATAGTTTAAAGAAAAGTGATAATGGTCTACTTGGTAAGAAATAGACTGAGTATATTCTGAAGACAGTGCCAACAGATTTTAATTGGAAGTGAGGATAAGTGAGACAAAGAATCAAGGATAATGGGTATTTCTGTCAAGAGTAACTAGAAAGATAGCATTGCCATTATCTTTGATGGAGACACCTGTGGCAGGAAAGGCTTTGGAGGGCAACAGGAGTTCTTGTTTAGACATGTTAATTTTGAAGTTCCTATTATAACTCAAACTGGAGATGTTGAGAGTTTAATATGTGAGTCTTGAACTTAGGTTGCTGTTAGAGACTAAAAAATTATCAGTACATGCATGGTATTTAAAGTGAGGGAAGTGGAATGAGAGGTGAGAGACCTGAAGATAAGAATTCCATGAATTAAGTCTTTCAGTGCTTAGCATCGGGGTGATGATAAAGACTGGATTTTGAGATGAAGCAGCCCATGAGATAGGAGGCATGCTGAGAATGAGGTTCATCTCAAGTCAAGTAAAATAAGAATTTTGGATTTAACTACACAGAGACCTTGACATGAACACTTAAATGGTGTAACAATGAAGAAAACTGTGTGGAAGTCTGTTTTAAAAAGTGTAAGACAAAAAGAATTGAGAGTCAAATATTAACAATGACAACAGCCTATTTTTATTTATTTTGAATTAAAAAGCAGAGAATGGGACAACAGTTAGAAGAGCTTAGCTGGTTGGATCAAGCAAAATTGCTATGTTTTATTTTATTTTTAAAATGGAAGAAATTTGTGATGGAATGATGCAGTGTAGAGGGAAGGAGAAACTGAGATGTAGGAGGGTGAAGGCAGAATTGATGGAGCAGTGTTCTTGAGGAGGCATGCAAAAACAACAGATGTCTACTTCAAAAACATGAAGCATTTTAGAAGGCCTGGATTTTCTAAGAGCCCAGAGTAAAAATAACTATTGTCCTATGGCCAACATTTATTAAAAAGGAAAATAAAAGAATGAGAGACTCTAAGAGGTAGAAAGCTGATGGAGTAGGGATTTTGACTTCCCTCTAGATTTTGATCACCAGTGGGATTGATTCAGATGTGCCCACATGTATATTGACAGGGCAGCATCGTCAATTATGATGCATGAGAAGAAAAGGAGTCTCCTCGGGAAATAATTCATTCCAAAGAAATAACATAGAACTTTTACATATGAACAAATAACAGGCCAAAGGAAAAAACAATAAGCCTTGTGATATTCAATCATGTTTAGTTCACCTTCCACAAATTTATGTTAGAATACTAGGGAGAAGGGGATATAAGAATTGAAAGCTCTATATCAATAAGCTATGATCACAAAACAACCCTATCATATTACTCATCTGCTAGTGACACAAAAAGGGAAAAAAGCCTTACTCTTTTTTTTTTTTTCCTTTTGAGACAGGGTCTTGCTTTGTAGTTCAGGCTGGTCCTGAGCTTACTATGGTGCCCAGGCAAGCCGCTGCAAACTCAGCAATCCTCCTGTCTCTGCCTTCCGAGTGCTGGGATTACAGGCGTGAGCCACCACGTCCGGCATTGTGGTATGCGGTGTTGATTGTTGGTGGGCATGTCTTCACGCCCAGCATTATATGTGGTTACCGGGGATCGAACTCAGGACCTTGCGCTTGCGAGGCAGCGCCGGAGCCACTGAACTAACCCTCCGGCCCAAAAAAGCCTTACTCTTATGAGATCCAGCATGGCATCAGTTTGCTGAACTGCACCTAGAAACTGCTGCTCCCCCCCCTCCACTTTAACATTAGGAGTCTTTAATGGAGATCAACCCTGATGGTTGTGCCCATAAAGGAGGGCATCCTAAATCTCTTTGCAGCAGTGGAAAGCAGTTTAAAGAGTATGAGAGGTTTAAAAAACTGTAGCAGCAGGATTTCTTGGTGTGAATACACTACTGTGATGGTGAACACCAGCAGCAGTGACAGTGATCAGGCACGATCAAGTGACTCGACAAGGAAACACAGATCTGAGCTACAGATATCATAGAAGGACCCCTGAGTAGGAGAGAACCATGGCAGACAGAGACATTAGCTACTATGACTTCTTTATGAGCACCTGTGTCATATTACCTAAGAACCTCATAGAAACACTGATTTGAGACTTTGAGTATAGCTAGAAGTATCACAGTAGAGGGTTGGGGTAAAATCAATAAATAAAATACTATTTATGACTGTATATGGTTCAATTTAATACTTGTTTGCATAGGTAGGGAAACACGGGCTATATAATATTACAATCACATAGAGCTGATGAGAAAGAAAATATAAAGAAACATGACTGAGGAGAATGGGGTGTATTGAGATATGTGCAGATGACAGAAAATGCATAAACAGTCAAGAACACAACAAGAAAAGCAGAGGGAGGACAAAGCATAGTATCAACTGAGGTTAAGGATAATAAAAACAATTGCAGGTGTTTTTTAGAAACTATATTTATGACAGATGGCCAAAAAAATTTAACTATTTGACATTGTTTTAGAGTGGACCCGCAAGTTGTGACTGACCTAATGCATGAACAACTTGGGTTAATTACATTAATGGAAGATTTATCTGCTTCTTCTTATTTATAGCATGTACCCATGTAAGCATTTAGACCCAATTTGAATTACAATCAGCTCTTGGGAATTGATCCAGTTTGTAAGTCAAGGGTCCACTGTACTTTTTTCTCAAAAAAGAAAAAAATGGTCTTCAATGTAGGGCATAAAGAAAAACATAACTAAGGAGGAACTGATCTAGAAAGTACAATTATGAGAAAATCCTCCTTATTAATTCCACTTTTCTCTAATTTCTGAGAAACTTAGAGTTAACATGACTTTTTTTTAGCCAAAGGTTATAATATTCTATTGAAAAACAAGGATTTAATATTTGATATAGATTGAAGATTTAATGTTGAATTTAGTAATTTGCTAATTTGAAGTCCACAAACTCCACTGAGTTATATCTGAAAGTACTGACATGATCTGATGGTGGGACAACAGCTGGAAGTCTCTAACCCTTGACAGAAATTCAAAAAGTTTCTAAAAGATTATTTATTAAAGCGTTTACTGTTGATAAGGCAACTTTTATGCTTGATATTAGCTGTTATTATCTGCTGTGTGCTAGACATTATGTTAGAACAGAGATGAGCAAATAATGCTTCCTGGGGCCAAACTTAGCCTGATATCTGTTTTATGCTTAGAATGATTAATTGGAGAAAAATAACCCAACAAAACATGGGCCAGGATTTCAGCTCAGTGGTTCCAGCCTCTCCTTTGCAAGCACAAGGTCTAAGTTCGATCCCTCATAACCACACACCTGGCCACAATGCTGACAATAGTGACTCATGCCTGTAATCCCAGCACTCTGGAGGCAGAGGCAGGAGAGGACTGCTGAGTTCGAGGCTAGCCTGGGCTACCTAGTGAGCTCAGGACCAGCCTGAAGTACAAAGCGAGACCCTGTCCCAAGGAAAAAAAAAATCATGGAATAATTTCTAACATGTAAAAATTATGAGAAAAATCAAACTTCAGTGCTCATAAATAAAGTTTAGAGTATGATGATGCTCATTTATTTACATGTACTCTATGATATTTTTGTGCAACGATGACAGGGCTGGATAGTTCTGACAGACTATACAGGATACAAAGTCTAAAATATTTACTGTTTAATTTTACATCTGCAGCCCATTTGTTTGTTGTTGTTGTTTGTTTATTTATTATTGCAGTACTGGAAGTTGAACCCAGTCTTTTTTAGTTAGCTCAATACCCAGAGTTTTATACTTTTTACTTTTGAGACAGGATCTCACTAGGTCACCAAGTTGCCCTTGCTGGGCTCAAACTTGTGATCTTCCAACCACAGCTTTCCAAAGTGCTGGGATTGCAGGAATGTGGCACTACACCTGTTTACACTGTTTAGTCTTTTAAAGAAGAAGAAGGAGAAGGAGCAGAAGAGGAAGAGGAGGAAGGGGAAGAAAGGGAAGAAGAAAAAAAGGGAAGAAGGAGGAGAAGAAAAGAAAGAAAAGAAAAAAGGAGAGGTACTGGAAGAGAAGGGGAGGGGAGGGGAGGGGAGGGAAGCCCACGTCCGGGCAAGAAGCAGATCTGACATTATCTCCAGTCTACAACCACTATGAACATTTATAGTTTCGGGTCCTTTCCAGATCCAGGTCTTGGGGAGATGAGCTGTGAAAGCACAATTATGCACATGATAAAAGTAAAGCTACACATGCTCGCTTCAGCAGCACATATACTAAAAGTGAAGCTACGCATTTCAGTGACCTGCTCAAGGTCATCCAGGTGCATTAGGTTTCCTGATAGTTTTCTTTTCCCGTAACCCACATTTTTTCTACTACATGATACAGCATGAACATTGAACAAATGCATGAAAAGTTTCACTGTAATACATTCACTTAAAAGTCTCAGAAAAATGAAAATAAATTATGTATGAGTGAGTATAAAATGTAAGAAAAGAAAATATTCACTAAAATATTTTCCTACTTTTATCATTTTCTACAGTATAAAATATTTCATGTACTATAAATATAATAAAATATATAAAAACAATTTTAAAGAAAGAGTTATATTTGTATAGTGCTTTACAACTTTTAAATGCATATTTAGTATGGTTTTGTATAAGTGCACATCATCATTCACTTGGCAGTGCCCTGTATTGTGGCCTTGTTTTGCAGACACAGGTCAGAAAGGTTAAATGGCTTGCTGGAAGTACTCAGATTAATTAGTGACAGAGCCAAGACTTGAACCTAGGTCTTCTGACTTTTAATTCAGTATTTAAGTTGTTAATATTTATTTCATTCTTAATGTGTCGGGAATTATTATTTGTGTTGAATCTATGATTGTCTTAGTTACTTTTCTCATTGCTGGGACAAAACTCCTGACACCTACAAGTTAGAAGTTTCAGTCCATAGTTGGCTGACTGCAAGTCAGAGCAGCACAGCAGAGAAACAGTTCTTGGCATGGCAAGCAGAAGACAGTGAGCAACAAACAGCAATCACCTCCTTTTTTTTTTATGTCCCATGTCCCTGTATATTCCATCCTGCCTACAAGCCTGTTGCTTGGTGCCACTCATCCCAGGGTAGGGCTTCCACTATCCATATCCTTAATATTATACCCTTAATTCCAGTACTACACCTTTAATCCACATTCACACATCCTAATCCAGCCACCTGTGATACTCCCCATCTAAGACCATGTGAGGCTTTGAGAGGGACATCTAGATACAAGTTTCACAATACATTGTAAAAAAAAGTACTATTAATATTCCTAATTTACAGATGAAGAAACTGAGGCACAGAATGGTCTAGTCACTTGCTTAACATCATAAAGCTTGTAATTAGTGGTGGAGACAGTTCTGAACTAGAATCTGACTCTAGAAATATCGCTTAATATTACAAACTCTACATCTTCCCTGGGCATCTTCAATAACATCCCAGGTACTACTGTAGGGCAATTGCAAACGCTGATCAACTGAATAACAATAGTAAGAATTGTGATCAAAGATTTGAAGTATTCTAAGTGAGAATTTCTTTAAACAAAGGTCTTGATAGTGGATCCTTCTAAAGCTAGGTTTTTGCTTGAATTTAATGCAGGTTACAAGTGCAAATATATGAAATTCCAGGCTGTATTATCTGCTTTTAACTAAAAAACCCTCTAAAAGATATCCCTGAAAAGAAACCGTGTGTGATGAATAGTTTATATTTTCACAGATTAATAATGCAAGCACAGTCAACAAGGTGATGGCAGAGTGGATGCTTGTGAATTGAGGGTGAATCTTCCGCCTGAAACAGATAAAAATGATTGATAATCTAAACAGATCTATTATGTAGTTTCATTGCTCTCACTCTAAATATAATTAATAATATACAAAATGATATAAAATAGTCAAAACAGTGGAAGATTATTGATGCATTTAGACAAAATACCGCTCAATTTTGGGTAGGGAATTATGTAATTGAATTCAGTAACATCAGGAGGATTCAGATACTGAAATACTTGCAACTTGTTCATATTATCTGTATCTTTGTTTTGAACGTGTTACAAATGGAATGTATAAGCTGAACATTGTGAACCACTCCTTGGAAGTACTTTACAATTATTCTAAACAGTTATGGTTATAGATATAACGTGTATCCATTCTTGAAAGTTTAGAAAATAAATGTAAGCACAAAGAAGAAAATAAAAATTCTAAACAGAATATGGTTTTAGCAGTAATAACATTGTCACCTCAGAATCAGTTGGGAAATGCAAATGTTTGGACCCAGCCTCGATCTAACAAATGAGAAACTCAGGAGGTAGAGTCAAACAATCTATGTTCAAACACACCTTTTAGGTGATTTTGTTTATCATTCGAGAAACATATTTTTGCAGGTCTAGAACAGTTAAATCTAAAAAAACCTGGAATAATAGCCAGACATCTCTCAATAGTCAAAGATAATTAATACCAGATAAAGGCCATTTAAACTAAGTCCACTGAGGAATCCAGAAAAAAAAAATAAAAGAAATTTTAAAAGGGAGATTTTTAGAGATGAAGAGGATTGGTAAAGAGAAGAAAAATGGAGGAAGGAGTTAATGAAGGTGGGAGGGTCAAGATATGTTATATGCATATACAAGTGTGCCCAAACAAAATCCACTGTTCTGTATAACTAATATGCACTAATAAAAATAAGTGAATCCAATTAATACTGCCATAGTTCCATTTTATAACTCAAAGCAAAGTCCAGAGACCAACAGAATTCACATTCCTGGGAGCTTGTCGGGCATGCAGAATCTAGCGTCCCTGCCATGACCTAGTTAAATCAGAATGAGATTTTAGCAAGATTTCTAGGTGATCCCTATGCACATTAACATGTGAAAAGCTTGATTATAGAAAGTTATTTTTAAAGTATTTCGTTGGGAATGAACTTTTAAAATAATATTTTGGTTTTCCTTTTGTCCAGATTTTATGATAGCGAAATACATTGTTTACTCCTTTATGTTCAGCTTTTGTAGTACTATCATAACTTTTATGACAAAAATAATTTGAGAATTTCATTATTTTCCAGAGAGCCTCTTTTCATCTTTTATAATCAAATTCTTCTCTTGTGAAGTATGCATCATCTTCCCTGTTTATTTCTCTCAGTAGATGCTCTCAGCTCTTACACCTCACTTGTCAATGGTTTTTGATACCCATAATTTTCCAACATTATGTTCAATGACTTCATGAAACACATCTTGTTTTTAAAAACTCAAAATCCACTGTAGGCCAGTTTCCATTACATCTGTGTATATTTGCAACCAATATTAAGGAAGCAGCTTCCTGACAATCACACTGACAGGATGGGTGGGGAGGGAAACCAGTGTTAAACTGAAAGATGTTTGCACGGGGCTAATTTTATAAATGGCCTGGCATCAGCAAATATGTCTGTTATGATAACTATTTGGTATCATAGATAACATAACTGCACAGGCAAGCTAATAAAAACCCAGGCAGCAATGACCTAATATTAAAGGTGTTTTTTACTGAGAAGTAAGAGTTGGCAATTTTTATTTCCCTTTTTGTGCTTATCTCTATCTTCTTAGGCTTCTGGAATGAATGCATGTTATTTATGCTAGCAAGGAAAAAACATCCATGTGAATAATTTCTAAAATTGGCATACAATTTACATTTAATAAATTGTACAAATTTAAGTGTTCAGAGTTATCAACAACTGAATAAACTACTGTAACCACCAACAATGTCCAATGAGGATATGAAACATTCCATCACACATATGATTTCTTTGTACCCTTTTAAGACAGAGATAAATTTAGTATAGAATTCCTCCTGTAATACACACATGGCCATACAAGGCTTTCTCAGTGCTCCAGTAGTTCCAATGCATTAGCAAATGTACATTTTCATTGACCTCAAGCACAAGACTTAGGTATACAAAACTGGTCAGTGCTGCAGTTTGCATTTCTTCCAGATATCCCTTGTGTATTTCTAACTCATACTGTGAGTAAAAAGTAGAACGTTTTCCTCTCAACATCCCCTCCCCACACCCTTACTTTCCCCCTTTTTCCTTCCTGCTTTGAAATAGCTCCTGTGCTGGCAGCAGAGGATTCTACTAAAATGAAAACTTTATCCCTGCAAAGGCAAACAAAAAGCTCCAGAGAGGAAGTTGAGCTCTTCTACCCCAGACTGGGTCCACCACTACTCATCTTTGTCTCTCAAATGTATTTCTTATTGCTCTAGTTTACAGTCATTACAAAACTAGTAAAAATAATGCTGATTAAAATATAATTAAGGTATTGGGGATGTAACTCAGTGGTAGAGTGCTTGCCTATGCCTCAAGGTTCTGGGTTTGATCCTAGGACAGCAAAACTAAATAAGTAAAATAAAGAATAACAATTCAAATCACACAAAGAATTTTCATAAAGGTTATCTAATTTTGTTGACATTCTTCCCTGGAAAATTCCTTAAGTTCTATGGGGGAAAATTAGTATTAATTATTCATCACTTCTCTTTGTTCATTCAGATAGCATGGGTTTACATATATTTATAGATACTATATGTCAGGCAAAATACTAACAAAATTAGCGTTAAGGTTTGTGTTTAGATGTCTCCCAAAACCTTATGCAGATGAAGTGGGACTTTCTTCAGAGGAAATTGAATCTGGAATGTGTGATGCTGAAGGTAAGGGAATGTGATTACTAAACCACTACATGTGAGTCATTGGTTTGGCACAGCCCTAATCCCTGTATTCTGAGTAAAATAAAAGAAGCAGAAAGATGATGTTAAACTCTATCTGGTTACCTTTGCTGCCTTGTATGAGCCATGTTGCTTCTCCTCTGTGATGCTTGTTCACCATCCCCGCCTCAGAGTTAGCCAATCATGGACTGAAGCTCCTATAAACTGTAAGCCAAATAAACCTCTTCCTTTTAAATTTGTGTGTTGGGTATTTTGTCTCAGCAATGAGAGAAAAATAACTAACACACTAGGTAACAATGGCACTGACATTGGCAAAAGAAGGAATAGTCTTTCACCAATCTTACTGTCTAGTGGGGGAAAACAGATGAGCAAATAGTTGACTATAATTCAGAACATACTAATTAATGTAGGTATGAGTACACTGGACCCAGGTTAATTATAGTAATGAAAATTAGAAACTATCTTCCAATAGGAAAGTTAAATTATTGCAGGCTGGTTAGTGTAAAGTTTTGCAGTCATTAAAAGTAAATTTTGGGGGTTGGAGATTTACCTCAATAGCACTGTGCCTTCCTTGGAAGCACAAAAGCCAGAGTTTAATCCCCAGTACCACCAAAAAAAGTAACTCTTTTGAAAATATATTCAGGGATATGTTAATCATATAATGTAAACTAAATGTCAATAGAAAAAAGGAACTATAATACTAACTAGAAGAAATATATTAAAAATTAAAAGGAATTACCTCTATAAGGTGGGATTTCCCTCCTTTACATGTTTCTGTATTGTCTTAATTTTTTATGGCAACTGTATTACATTTAAAATCAAATAAAAATATATGTAAAAAATAGAAGATTATTTTAAGTATGCCAACTTTCTAGTTAGGGCCTATTGATGGTAATATTCATTTTTGTGGTTTGTTTTTGTGTGTGTGTGTGTTTTCTTTTGTTGTTCTTGTTTTTTGTTGCTGTTGTTGCTGTTGTTGTTGTTGTTTTGAGACAGGGTCTCGCTTTGTAGTTCAGGCTGGCCCTGAGCTCACTATGTAGCCCAGGCAAGCCTGGAACTCAACAATCCTCCTGCCTCTGCCTCCCAAGTACTGGGATTACAGGCGTGAGCCCCCACGCCCGGCAATGTGGTATGTGGTATCGATGACTGTTGGGCGTGAGTCACCACTCCCAGTATTGTTGTATGTGGTTTCTGGGAATCAAACCAGGGACCTTGTGCTTTCTGGGCAGGTGCTGCAACCACTGAGCTAAATCTCCAGCCTTTCATTTTCAAACAGACTTAGTTTGTATCTTTTTAAGGAAAATTTTTTTGTTTTGTTTTGAGACAGGGTCTTACTTTGTAGTTAGGCTGGCCTTGAGCTGACTATGTAGCCCAGGCAAGCCTCGAACTCAGCAATCCTCCTGCCTCTGCCTCCCGATTGCTGGAATTACAGGTTTGAGCCACCAAACCCGTCCTTTGTGGTACGTGGTACTGATTGCCAGTGGGCGTGAGTCACCACGCCTGGCATTGTTGTATGTGGTTATCGGGATTGAACCAGGGTCCTTGCACTTGCTAGGCAGGCACTGGAATCACTGAACTATACCTCTGGCTCAGGAAATTTTAATTTTGAAGTGTCTCCTTGTACTTTCAAGATGTTTATAATTAGATTTGGGGGGTTGAAATATAATGTTTACAGAAGAGTTTTCCAATATATACCTATATTTATTGGCTATTTAACATATTTTTTATTTACCATATTTTTATACATTGTTTCATCTAATCTAGAAAATAACCCTGTGAGGCTTCTCTTACTCCTTTTTCAGAGAGCAGCCATGGCTCAGAACTAAGACATACGTTTATGGGTAGTGTAAAAATTATCAATGAAAATGGAGTCAATTGTGCTGACTATAACACACAAAAGAAATAAAGCCTGGGCCCGGAGATTTAGCTCAGTGGTTCTGACACCTGCCTAGCAAGCGCAAGTTCCCTGGTTCGATCTGATTGGGTAACCACATATAATGATATTGATATGATATTGGGCATGGTGATTCACACCCACCAGCAATCAATACCACCGCACAGTGCTAGGTGTAGTGGCTCACGCCTATAATCCCAGCACTCAGGAGGCAGAGGCAAGAGGATTGCTGAGTTTGAGGCTTGCCTGGGCTACAGAGTGAGCTCTGAGCCAGCCTGAATTAGAGTGAGACCCTATCTCAAAAAAAAGAAATAAAGCCTGAAGGTTAGGAAGGAAGTATCTTTACTTTGATTGCCTGAGAGTAACTATCACAAGAGACTGTCAGGATCACAACTTTGCACAAGACAACTGCAACCTTACACAAAAGTACACCTGCAAGGACATCTGCCCTGTAGTTGTCCAGCTTTGGACTGACTTTACTTTGTTGTTAATCATTGGGAACAAAGGTTATTGTTTCAAAATATCTTGTGGAATCATCCTTACCTGTGGAGCATAACACTGGGTTCTACAAACCCATCTTTTTCTTTCACTGGAAATTTTTACTTTCACATTATAGTAGCTGGATGTGCATCTCAGTAGCTTTGTCTGAGGGATACAGGAAGCAATCTTTGTGTTTTCCACTTGGTACAGTGAAAGGCAAAGTGTGTACACCTGTGCAAAAGTGTCAAACCAGGATTTACAACCACATTATGCCCTGCCTAACAGATTTTGTGTATGTTTACCTGAGTATCCCAGAGGATATAATACATCTATACCACTCTAGGATTTGTTTTTTTAAAAGTTTTATTTTGATCTTTCTGGAAGAAGTAGCCCAATTTAGTATGATGGTACATGAAGAAACTAGATTTGCAAGTTTTGGAAGAGGTGCAAAGTGAATCATCAGATTACTCATGCATGGATGATGAAGATGATCAACTATAATAAAATACATGTTTTAATAGCAGAAAAGTGGTTTGGGTATATGATAATGATTTTGATGTTGACCATGTGAGCCAAAGTTCATATGACAGTGAAATGGAGCAAGAATTAACTGACACAGAAACAGGAAATACAGATCTCCTTGATTCAGATGATGAAAAAACAGCTATGTGAATACATATTTGATTAATTGAAATGTTGTAAAATGGTATAAAAACCAAATGGAATAATACATTGTTAGAACTAGATCTGACAATATATTGAGGGTTTTAGCAAGGGTGTAACATATTACACATACCAACACTGCCATTATGTTGGAAATTATAAGAGATGAAATGCTACAAGATGCTGTGGAATACACAAAGGCTGAAATAAAGTAAAACATCTGTATGCACCAAGAGCCATATTTTAAAATGTATTTATTGTGACATCTCACTAACTCAACTGAGAGCATTCACAGGTCTGCTAGGATTTCTTGTGGTAATTAAATGTAAAAAAGACAGAAAAATGATGGGTCAAAATATGTCATAAAAATTTATGCCCTGGGAATATGAAGACTTATTATGCTTTCAGTTTAGAAACTTATCCCGGAACTTAGCCATCAGATCCTTATTCATATGGAAATAGTTTTCCTCAAAAACCTAGGATTAGCTGGGCATGGTGGCTCACGCCTGTAATCCCAGCACTCGGGAGGCAGAGACAGGAGGATTGCTGAGTTCGAGGCTTGCCTGGGCTCCATAGTGAGCTCAGAGCCAGCTTGAACTACAAAGCAAGACCCTGTCTCAAAAAAACAAAAAAACAACCTAGGATTAGAGGTCCCATATGGTAATAGCAGACTTGTTGGTTCTATTGCCCAGACTAATTGGAATGTGACATTGACAACTGGTCTACTAGTTTTCAATTGATGTTATATTTGCTAACAGAGCATAAGTTAACCAGATCTATACATGAGAACAGAAATTTCAGATGAAATGTTGCATTTCAAAACAGAGAATTGTATAGTGCAATCTTTGGATTTCTGAAATATTTACATTTGTCTCATACGTGGCAAAGAAAAACAAACTTGTACTGCTGGTGTCAACATTGCACCAGAATGGAAATACTGATAGGAAAACCTCAATAAAATGGAGTCCTGAAATGGAAACTTTCTACAACAAAACCAAAGGCGGAGTAGATGTTGTTGATAAGTTATACAGCAACTGTGATATCACTTGAAAAAGTATTGGCCAATATTTGTGTTTTATTTTATTCCAAACATGTGACATAAGTAGTTTTATAGTTTACAAAGAAAATAACAAGGACAAAATATCATGGAGAAATATTCCAAGAGGACTGGGACTGGAACTCATAACAGATGATTTATAGCAGAACAAAAAGTGTTTCTCCCCAGGGAACTACACAAAAAAGTTTTGGAATACATTGATGAGCTAACAGGTGAATAAGCAGGCCCAGCATCCCACAGCCTGCTATGACAATAGAAAAACCAAAAAGATGCCAACTGTTTTTCATATAAGAGAAACCATGTGATATTTAAGGTTGTGTGTCTGAGTTACATCATTTAATATTATGGTCTTAAGATACATCCATTTTGCTAAATTTATCCTTCTTTATGGCAGATTAGTACTCCACTGTGTATAAATGATTTATTTCTTTATCCATTCATCTGTTGATGAACCTATAAGCTATTTCCAAAATTTAACTATTATATGGCTGGGGATTTAACTTGTGGTTCTGGCTTCTGATTGCAAGCACAAGGTCCCAAGTTCAATACCCAAGAAAGAAAAATTTACCATTATGTATTCTATAAACATGGGTATACATACATCACTGTGATATGATATCAGCTTTTTGGGGAAGATACCTAAAAGGAGAATAGCTAGGTCAAATGAAATTTCTATTTTTAGATTTCTGAGGAATCTCCATACTCATTTCTCTAGTGGCTGTATCAGTTTAGAGCCCCAGTAACAATGGAGAAGGGTTCCTTTCTTCCCACAGCCTTGCAAGTCTTTGTTATTGGTTGATTTCTTAATGTTAGCCCTTCTTTCTAGTGTGAGATGGAATCTCAGTGTTGCTTTAGTTTACATTTCTCAAATGGCAGGCAATGTTGAACAATTTTAATGTATTTAATGGCCATCTGTATTTCTTCATCTGAGAAGTATCTATTCATTTCAGAACTGTAAATTTTCATTTGGGTCTTTGAATTTTGAGGTTCTAATTTTTTGAATTGTTTATATATTCTAGAAATTAGTCCTTTGCTGAGAAGTAACTGGCAAATTTTTTCCCCATTTCTATTTGTTGTCTCTTCACTCTGTTAGTGGTCTCCTTTGCTGTGCAGAAAAAAATTTCAAGTATTAATAAGTGACTAGAAGCAACATGTCAGTGTGTTCAACTCATCCCTAACCCAGTTTAAAGTATTTTTAGTGTATATTTTATTTTCCTGATTATTAAAGCAATAATATTTCTATAGAAAAATGTAAACTTAGAATTGTTGTTATGTTTCTATTAAAAGTATTTCCTACTTTATGCAGTGGCCTAATAGGCAGTATTTTAAAATTTAATATTTGAGGGCCAGGGATTTAGCTCAGTGGTTCTGGTGTCTGCCTTGCAAGGGTAAGGTCCTGAGTTTGATTCCCAGTACCACCTATCACAATGCCAGGCATAGTGGCCCATGCCTGTAATACCAGCACTCAGGAGGCAGAGGCAGGAGGATTGCTGTGAGTTTGAGACTAGCCTGGGCTACATAATGAGCTTAGGGTGAGCCTGAACTGCGAAGTGAGACCATTTCAAAAAATATTAATATTTGACCTTTCAGCAAAATAATGTATATGCATATTTAAATAGTTAAATAGTATGACTGAGTTTATACTGAAATAAAACACTTTCCTCTTCTACGCCTCCATTCTGATCCTCCTATTCCCTATGGATAATGTCTGTCTTAGGCTGTTCAGACTGTTACTCAATAGATCTATTGATCAAGACATGGCAGAACTGTGTTGCCCGGATCTAGAGTCTGGAGAGTCGAGTCAAGGTGCCAGCAGCTCTGGTGTGTGGTAAGGTCTTGTTCCTCAAATACGGAGCATTCTGATTCTTCCTTCACAGAGGGAAAGGGTTATGAAGTCACTATTTGCAGTCCCAAGGGCTCCACCCTCATGAGCTCCTCACCTTCCAAAGCCATACAAACCCACTGGGGATTATTTTTAAATTCTTAAAAATTTCTTTTTTTTATTGAGTTTATTGGTATATTTTAGACATACGTTATGATCTCATCCATCATTGAGAATTTGTACCTGTACATATCTTTTGTGGTACTGAGGATAAAACTCAGACCCTGCGCTTCAACCTCTTCATGACTCTATATGTGTAAACTTTGTTTCTGCTTTTTCCTTTTTACTATCAAATATTTTTCCCTTCCTCACTTTCCCCTAGCCCCTCCAGTTCCCCTTCTTCTTTGAATATTTACTTCCTATTTCATAATACTACTTTACATTTTGGATCTCATTAATAATTTCAGTTTCTCACACTAGAAAAATGATATTGTATTTACATATGTGTGTCCTATTTATTTCACTTATAAGTATGGCCCCAGCATGCATCCAATTAGCTATAAATGTTTCAAGTTTATCTTTCTTTATGGCTGCACAATACTCCATTTCACACACACACACACACACACACACACACACACACACCACATCTTTTTTATCTGCCCACCAGTTGATGGGCTTTTTGGCTGTTTCCAAGATTTAGCTATTATAAACTGTGCCACTATAAGCATGAGTGTGTATATGTCACTGGGATGATACTCATCATTCTTTTGTGAATATACCCAGCAGGAAAATAGCAGGATGAAATGAGATCTCCAATCCTAGCTTTTTGAAGAATCTCCACCTCGATTTCCAGTGGTTGCACCACTCCACATCCCCAACAGTGCTGAATAAAAGGGTTCCATTTTCCCCCATAGTCCCATCAGCATTTGTTATTGGTTGATTTCTTGATAGCAGCCATTCCTTGTGAAGTGAGATGGAGTCTCCATGGCATTTTCCCCTGCATCTCCTCAATGACCTAAAATTCCAGTATTTACTTTTTTTTTTTTTTTTGGTACTGGGGATCAAACTCAATACATCACACTTGCCAGGCAGGTATGGTGCCACTGAGCTACATGTGCAACCTTCAGTATTCACTTTTATTCGCCAGTTTCTGTTTGTGTTCTGCACTTTTCTGGCCAGTATTTCCCCCACATATTTGCATGTCATTTAAAATAATTCTTTGGAGTCTCTCAGTGCTTCATTGCTTACCACCTGCAGCCCTGCCTCAGTCCCCTGAAGCTCTCTCTGGCCTTCTATTCCCTCAGAACCCAGTGCTTGGCACTATTTGGTTCATCGGCCCTGGTTGGCACCACTTCCAGCCCTGCTGTATTCCTCAAAGTTTTAGTCTGGCCCACAGGTAGTGAAATACTGGTGTCTCTGTCTCTGGGTAGTGTCCGGGGCATAGGATGGGAGGCTTTTCAGCTGGTGACCATGGTGATTGGGGTGAGCTCTAAGCACCAGCACTAGCTTGGGCTTCTTCCCCTGGAAGTGCAGTGGAGTCTGGGTTAGTTTTTCATGAAAACTGCCTGTTTCTGTACCTGCTGCTCACTATCCTCTTTAAATTACCTCCAGTGCTTGGTGTCCCTACCACCTGATCCAGTCACACAGGGACTGACTTTGATGTGAACTTACATTCCTTTTAGAAGAATGGCTTTGTTGGAGTTCAAAAAACTTATGATTCTTCTCTGGAAGAGTTTTACTTTACAGTGTGTAGGCTTTTCTTCTGAAAGAAATTTTGACAATTTCAAGCAGATTAATAACTCTAAAAAAGATTTTGGCTGCTATTGTTTTTAACCACAACTTCCAAAATAACAATGGATCCTCTGTCACTTAAGAAACCTCAAGGATAAAGATGGGGGGAGGATCCTGCTATTTCCCAAAGTGGATTGAAAACTTCTGTTCAAAGAAAAGCCTGCATATGCGCTGGTATCTACTCATAGTCATGAAAAATAAAGCACCTAGGGCTGGAGATTTAGCTCAGTGGTTCCGGTGTCTGCCTCAAAGTGCACGGTCCTGAGTTTGATCCCTGGTAACCACATACAATGCTGGGCGTGGTGACTCATGCCCACTAGCCATCAATACCACATACCACAGTGCTGGGCGTGGTGGCTCATGCCTGTAATCCCAGCACTCGGGAGGCAGAGACAGGAGGACTGCTGAGATCAAGGCTTGCCTGGGCTGCATAGTGAGCTCAGGGCCAGCCTGAACTACAAAGCGAGACCATTTTTTTGTTTTGTTTTTTTTTTAAAGCAACTAACATCCATCATAAGATCTTAGTGGGTAAACAAATTGAGATTTGTGCATTGAGTGATGATAGCCCAGTGAAAAAAGGACTGAGCTATTTATTCCTACAATAACATGGATGTAACTTACATCAAGTTTGCAGAAAGAAGCCACACTTACATGGTTTCTTATATATGATTTCATTTATATGGCATGCCATTTTGGAAAAACAAAACTACTGGGATGACAGCAATTCGGTGGCTGACAGAAGAACAGAAGAAGAGATTGAGTACAGAGGAACAACACAGAACTAGTTGATAAAGGAACTGTTCTCTGTAGTATTGAAGCAGTATATATGTGACTGTGCATTATTTAAAACTCCCACTGAGTGAACCACTGTACGGAAATTTAGAACAAATAATGAACCAGGATATCTAAGAGTGGGGACAGAGGGCGTAACAAATGCATCCATGTTCCTCTCTGAAGGTGGGAGGACATAGGCTGACTTACATGATGGTGGAGAACTGTTCTGAGTGGATATTGTAAGAGTAAAGACAAACTAAATATGTATAAACAACACAAAAAGGTAAAGTAATTCGCTGGACCTCTCATTCCATCCTTTGCCCCATCCTCCAGGAAAGTGACTTACGTGCCTGGCTGGAGAGAAGGCCCACCTCAGTCCTTTCCTACTTCCTTGGATGCTACTGCCTGAGGCAAGGTGTCTCCAGGTTAGCTTTTCAATTCAGTGAATATTTGGGGCAGAGTCTGCCCTGGGTCAGTGACTCCTGCTGCTTAATTTACAGTTAAAATCTCTGAAGCTCATGCCCCAGGCTTCAATCCAGGTTTTATTAATTTACCACCTTACATCTCCACCCAGCTC
>PVIC010014288.1:0-36789 GCA_004025085.1 Thryonomys swinderianus | reverse complement strand
GGGGAAGGAATAAATATGATACAGAAAGAAAATAAAAGAGCATGTATAAGGGGGGAGGAGGGGGGAGTGGGTAGGGATATGGGTAAAAATGAGAATTAACTTGTGGCATATACTGGTACAAATTTCCCAATGTTATATGTGATTTTGAGATGTATATAAATTGTACCAATAAAGAATTCAATTAAAAAAAAAAGAAGTCTCCTTCTAAAAGGAATCCTTACATGTATGTATGAAAATATCACATTGAGACCTAATATTTTATAAAACTAATAGGTAACCATAAAAATTTTAAGGCATTAAATAAGTAAATAAATAAATGGACTCCTACCCTTGTCCTGTCCCAATAGATCAAACACCAAGTGGCTCTCTAGCATGATTGTTTTTTCTTTACAAATACTGTATCAGTAGTTTTCTAAAGTCACATTTGCATATTGTAATGATTTATCTTGATTATCATCTTGATGTGAATGACAGAGGACTAGATCAGCAAAGCACATTTTAGGTGTGACTTTTCTCATGTTTCCAGAGATGACTGGCACGGAGGCCAGCAAACCAAGGGGAGACCCACCCAAATTGTGGGTGATGGCGTGCCCTAGGGTCACCACTCAAATGGAACCGAAGAGGAGGAAGGAGGAAGTCAGCCTGCACTTGCGGCTTGACTCTTCTTCCCCATGGGTCTTGCTGCTGCCCTTGCCCACAGATGGCAACCAGCAGTCTCCAGCCTCTTGGCACAGGCTCACACCAACTGCAGAAAGTGATTACGAATGTGGTAGAATGCACTTCAGTCCTGTGGCTGAAATGCTTTAATAATACTGTTGAATGCTTAAGTCATTGAATATTGTTATCACCATTCTGCCATTATAAACAGGGCTTGAGCTATATTTCCATATATTTTTATGCATGTATATTATTTCCTTATAAATATTTTGAATTATTATATAAAAATTAGAAATATGATGCCAATTCTGAATCTTTTGGGTATATTTTTTAGGATTTACAGAAAGCTTTATATATATATATGTGTGTGTGTGTGTGTGTGTGTGTGTGTGTGTATATATATATATATATATATTTCTATATTTCTGCATACTTAACCACTCTGGATAGTGGAGTTTTTATTTTTTTGGTGACTAAGTAGAAAGAAACACAGTTATAGAATTATTAGTCATAAAATATATGTAAATTTTGACTTATAATTTAGTGGTCTTGACTAGTATTAATTACTTGAGGTATAAAGGAAAAATTAAAGTTTGACAAAAGTTTTATCAGGCATTTATCAAAAAAAATTTTCTAAATTCATTCATTGCTGTTGGTATCTGTGGCTAAGCACCAGTGTCCAGGTAAAATGATGAGTTGGGTGGAACGTTTCAAAAATTTTAAAGTGCAAAGTTATTGGAAGTATTTTATTATCAGAAAAGCTTCACCTGAAGTGATGATCTCATCTATTTGCATCAAGTCAGGATTAAATTGAAGGGTTATGGACCAACACTGTCTAAATGTATGAGCACATATCATATTTAAAAGGCACTCTCCCCTCGTTCTGCTCAAAACCTTGTGACCTAGTGAGGCTGATCAGACTATGTATGTGACAGGTTACATTTTGTTTTGTTTTTAATTCACATGAAATATATGAATACTTCTTTTAAAGTTACAGTGTTATAGATAGGGAGGCTTTCACAGCTAGCTGTGAGAAAATAGCATGTATAAGATGAATCCTGTCATATAACGACTAAATAAAATTTTAGAACCAAAAAGTATCTCTTTGAAGGAATCAGAAAGTAAATAAGAAGGAAGGGCTGCAGAGACCAAAGTTCTTGAAAAAAACAAAACAAACAGAACAGAAACACACTGTCACAAGAGTCCTTTAGTCCCTCAAACTTCTTTTCTTTTCAGGATATTTGCTAAAAAGCAAATACAATAGTTTAGTGATTGCTTTGGTCTCACCGGGCAGGAGAGAAAACACAGGAATTTTAAAGCAACCAAGAAGGGAGTAATGTAATATCCCACAAAAAGGCACACAGATGTGAAGTCGTTATTCCCATCTAAACATTTCCTAACTACCAGGGTGAACATGAATACATCTTCAGGACAAGAGCTGAGAAACCAAATAGAAGGCAGCTTCAAAGAGACTGAAAAACTGAGCAGTAATGTCATCAGGCCCACAGCCTTGATTAAGGCTGCCAGGGAGGAGTACCAGGGACCTTCTACAGAGAACCTCACCTGGCTTTGCTAGGACTAACAGACTGAACCAGCCAGTTCTCAGAAAGTCTGAAAACGGGCTTTAATTGAACCTGTGATTTTCTGGATTATCTCTGGATAACAGAAGAGATAAACTCTCTCTGGAAGAAGCCAGTATCATTCAGAACTTTTGAAAGTTTTTTATATATGATTTCCAGAATGGAATAAAATAGACACACCAGTAAAAAGATCATTAAATGTGCCAGAAAAAGAGGACAAAACACCAAAAGAAAAAATATAGTCAGAGTCAATAACTCTTACAGTTATTGAACACAAACTTTTAAATAAACATGACTAATACATTTAAAACTTTAGATAAAAAGTTGGCAAATTTTACCAGAGAACTATAAAGTTATTTTTAGTTATAAAACTAAAAAAAGGTAATTAAAATTTAATAAGTATATGTTACAGAAAAAGTTGTAGCAGAAGGGAATCAGTGAACTGGAAAAAATTCAATGGTAGATGCCAACTGATACACAAAGAGTGAAAAAAAATACAGGAAAAAGAAAGCGATCTGGGACAAATGAAAAGGCTCAGATGTAATCGCGATTTCAGAAAGAGATGAAAGAGTGAGGCAGAAGGGATACATGAAGATACATTTACCAAAAAATTTTCAAAATTTCTAAACCAAACATTTACAAAGTCTTGTGATCTAAAAGCAAAGGATTTACAATGAAAACAGTTGCTATGCAGATCGTAATAAAGATGTGAGAGGGAAGAAGGGAGAACCAGACAGAGAGACAGATACATGGATACAAACACAAACATTGAAACAAAACAAAGTAGCAAGAAGACAAAATGAAAAAGATGCCTGATCTTCAGAGGAGCAACAAAAAGATTAATCTTTTCCTTATAGAAACAATATAGAATAGTATAAAATGATATACTTTCAAAATCTTAAATGAAACAGCTGCTAACCTCAAATTGGATGTCCAGTGAAAATATTCTTCAAAAGTACAAATGACACAAATATATTTAAGAATTTTAAAAAAGATTTAGTCACTATACATCTATGTCAAAAGTTATATAAAAGAAGCCAGATGTGATCACATACACCTATAACACCAGCATTCCGGGAGGCTGAGCCAGGAAGACTAAATATTCTAGTCCAATCTGGGCAATTTAGGGACTCAATGAGTTCCTATTTCAAAATAAAACATAAAAAGTGATGTGGCTATATCTCAGTGCAAAAACTTGGATGCAAAACATTTTATACACACACATACATACACACATAGACTGGAGTTTTTTCTAAGGAGGAGATTATTTCAGATGGAGGAATGATGATCTAAGAAGTGAAAAAGCAAAGAGTAGTCTAAACGGTAAAAACTTAAGTAAATCTAAATGAATACTGACTGTAAATCAACAGCAACAGTGTTTTGTGTGGTTTCTATCATGTAGAACTAAGGTACATGCCAAAAATAAACAAACAAACAAACAAACAAACAAACGAATGAATGAATGAATGAATGAATGAATAAACAGAGCTAGTGTGTTAGAAGGGCCTTACATTGTCCAGGAAATACTAAAAATGGTAGTTTGTGGTACCCTGAAATGACTAAAGAAAATTTGTTATTATTTCTGGGGTAGTAACTAAAAAGAAGTAATGTGTAACCACAAAATAATGTAGGACAAAAACAGAATAATGAAAAGGATAAATTTTAAAGGAATAAGATATGATGGGAGCAATAGAAAAGAACACAATAGTTAATTTTTAAAAAGATATTAATAATTACATTCAATTTAATGGCTAAATACTCCAACAATTGACAATTATAGATTAAAATACAATTAAATTTTGCTTTCAAGATAGTTTGAAAGGACAGAGAAATACTGAAAGGGAATGAAGAGAAAAAGATAAATACCAACCAAATAAACAAATTGCTCTAATTATACCAGATAATTAGATGTATATACTTTACATATACATTGTCTATACTTTAAATGAAGAAGTATTAAGACATATAACTGTGGCTTCTAACGATATATGCAATATACAATATCTGTGGGTAACTGAAAGAATTAAAAGTAGAAATAATTAAAACCTTGTGTCTCACAATTGTACTCTTGTCGAATAAATATAGAACACTAACAACAACAACAAAAAAATCTGCTGGGCCATAGTGGAAATATCACCCAATATTGAAGAGTTGCGAAGAAAACAAAGCAGAAAGAAACCAAGGCAAACATTGTCTTGACACAGGCAGCAGAAGCCTGGAAGTGTGCTCCTGCTTGAACACGTGGCTCCGGGGTCTGTGACAAATCTGACCTGCTCTACACTGTAGTCTTCTCTGTCTATTTGAGTCTACTCTGTGATGCTTCTTTCTTGACTTGCACTTATTTCTGCTGAAGTTACCATCAAAGTTTAGCACTCCCCATTGTGAATGTCTCTGAATTTTTATCATGTGTGTTGTCTGTGGAAGTTTATCAAAGCAGATCATTGCTTTATACTCCATTTTCTGAAGAGCCTGAGTGCGGGACAAATACTAGGCCCTCAGTTAACCCCAGAGGACCCAGCAGTCTCATGCCTCCACACCTCTGCTCTTCACTTTTTTTTTTTTTTTTTTTTTTTTTGAGACAGGGTCTCACTTTGTAGTTCAGGCTGGCCCTGAGCTCACTATGTAGCCCAGGCAAGCCTCGAACTCAGCAATCCTCCTGTCTCTGCCTCTCGAGTGCTGGGATTACAGGCCTGAGCCACCATGCCCGGCACTGTGGTATGTGGTATTGATTGCTGGTGGGTGTGAGTCTCCACACCCAGTATTGTATGTGGTTACTGGGGATCAAACTCAGGACCTTGCGCTTGCGAGGCAGGCGCCAGAACCACTGAGCTAACCCTCCGGCCCTGCTCTTCACTTTTACATGACTCTGTGCCCTAGTCGTCCACTCATCTGAAAGTGAGTCCAACCTGAAAGTAAAGCACTATCAACTGGGCATCATGCAGGCTACAAAGTAGGTAGGTCTCATCTTGTGCTCAGAAACAGCTTATAATTTCTTAGGGGAGATATTGGAGTAGCACTATTGTGTTATATTTCAAGGAAGTATCAGACTCACGGAAATAGCTATCATGTTAATTCGGAGGAAAGAGGGATTATTTGTGCCGAGGCTAATCGAGGAGGACATTTTGAATAAGTGGCATCTAAGATAGGCCCTAGAGATCACAACAGGCCATTGCAGGCAGAGTGAACCCTAATAACTGGATCGTGACTTGATGCACTATATCCTGGACAAGTGTCCAGGTAGATTTCTTCTGAAATATACTGAGAATCTATTTCAAGACAGCTTTTTGAGACTACCTGGCAGGTGCCCCCTGAAGAACTGAACAGTGAGGTGGCTGCACGAGTTCTCTGGCCTTCACATCTGCTGTGGATCACACCGCTGGCAGAAGCCCTGTCTGCCAGGAGTGTGACATGCCTCTTTTCTGTTGGTCCCTTCCCATGCAGGGGAAAAAGCTGCTGCTACAACGCCTGAGCCTTCTACTGCATTTGTGAAATTGAATAAAGAAGCTATATTATGTTTTAAAAGACTTCAAAATCAGAACAGTAAGAAACCCAGATTAGCTTTAAGATTTATGCCAACAATTTAGTGAGAGTTTAGGGAGAGCAGAAAGACCCTCCAGTCTCTAGTGTATTACATAATGCCTGGCTTGCAAGCTCAAATGCCTGCTGCTGGTGTGAAAGGAAACAATGGGCTTGGGAAAGTGAATGTCAAAGTAGGGACAGCAGCAGTGTGGTAATAAATGGCAACTGACATTTGGACCTAGTAAGCCACAGACTCAGGCCCAGCCCAGACCTGCTCAATCAGAAACTTGCAGCCAGGACCCACTGATCACCAGGTGGCTGAGATTAAGAGTGATGTCAGAGAACTACAGGAGGGAGGGGCGCAAGGGTGGAAGCAAAGTGCGCTCCAGCCCCACGGAAAAGACGACCGGCTCTCAGCTTGTTTGATTTATTGCCTATAAGATATGTCTACTCTTTTGGACATTCCCGTTTTATAAAGAGAAGTCTGAATTTTGTGCAACATCTTCACATCGTCAAGAAATGACCATTATTAAAAAACAAAAGCAAAACAAAACAGTCCTCTAGTGGTCAAATATAACTGTGGCCAACATTTTCACTGTGGGGTGTTACTAGTTTTTATAATCTCAGAAATGGAGATTAAGAGTGCAAGCTCTAGATGTGGAAAGTGTAAGGTCAAAGTCTAACAACTCTCCTTGCTATGTGGGTGAACCCTGAGCTGTTTCCCTTCTCCAAGCCTGATTTCCTCTTATGTAGGATGAGTGTAGTGATAGCGCCTGCTTGCTAGGGTTCCTGTGAAGATGGAGTGAAGTAATGTTTACGAAGCACTGATTCAGGGTCCTGGCACATAGCAAGTACTCAGTGAATGACAAGTGCTTTGTAATGACTCAGGTCAAGCAGGAGACCCACTGAGTCAGCTGGGAAGAGCATGAACTGGGAGGCAGGGGAAGACAGGAGTGTTTGGCTTCTCTGATTAAGATGAAGGATCCTATACACAGGGCCAATGGCACATTATGGTCTCCAAGGGTTGAGTTTGATGGGTGCAGCCCCTAAGAGAAGGTTCTGGAATCCTCAGTGTCATTCTGGGCAATCTGCTCGCATATGGCTAGAATGCAGCCTGAGCTAGGAGTAAGGAACCTGACAAGCCTTTAATTCCTAAGAGCACAAAAAAGCATGTTGTGTTCAAGATGAATAAATGAAATCGCAGGCAAGTAACCCACGGCATACCCATCCGTGGGCCAGTATGTCTGAGTGCAAAGGAAGGAGACATGTGGAAAAGATAACGTGGTGTGACCTATGGGCTCATCTGGCACATGGGTTTCCTGCAAGTCAGAGCAGACGCCAGGTCCGTGGGTAGCCAAGATAAGCTCCAGGTCCCACATCTGGAGGGGTTGAGGTGGCTGATAGACTTCCTGTCTTAATCTAGACCAGTTCAGCTTCTAGGCATGAGTGATCCTGCAGGTGAAAGGCACTGCATACTTCTACCATGCATGATGAGAAAGGTGGTCTTATAGATGCCGGTGTAGGCAATGGGGTGTCACTTGTCCTGCAGCTGAGAGGGAATAGTGCTGTCAACTCTCTCGGTATACAGGATCCCCCGAGGGAGGAATGGGGGAAAAACATAAGACTGTTGCATTTGCCTTGGCCAGAGATGGCATACTCTCAGCCCCCCAGACCACAACTCCCCTCTCTTGTGCCCAAGACAACATCTCTAACTATTTAAAATGTCCTTTTCTGCTGATGAAGCCTCAGAACCTAACAGATGAAAACCAGCAGATGGTGCCCCCCAGTCTGGGTGTCTGGTACCACGGGGGAATGACAGTGGGGTGGAAAAGGTGAGGCTGGATCAGCTTGTGGAAATAATCAATAGGAGTCAATGTCTAAATTCCTGACGGGAACAGTATGGGGCAAACATGTAGAAAGCCAGGGTCACAGACGAAAGCCAGCCTGAAGAGGTAGGGGAATATTTCTCCTTTGATTGGAAAGTGTAACTCCAGCTTCCTGCTGCCCAAGGCACCTGCCCGATCCCTGCTCACTATGTGAGGACCCACTAAGCGCACCGGTGCTCTTCTGTACACCCCCATCTTTCAGCACTTCTCCTACTGTATTACAATAACTTGGGATGTCTCTTGCTCACATGTCTGGAGCTTCTGAAACAGTTTTTGACTACTAACAAATGTCAGTGAAGAAAGCACCCTTCTTCAAGAAATAACCACTCATCGGGCCGGAGATTTAGCTCAGTGGTTCCAGCGCCTGCCTACCAAGTGCAAGGTCCTGAGTTAGATCCCTGGTAACCACATACAATGCTGGGCGTGGAGACTCACGCCCACCAGCAATCAATACCACATACCACAGTGCCAGGTGTGGTGGCTCACGCCTGTCATCCCAGCACTCTGGAGGCGGAGGCAGGAGGATTGCTGAGTTTGAGGCTTGCCTGGTCTCCATAGTGAGCTCAGGGCCAGCCTGAACTACAAAGCAAGACCCTATCTCAAAAAAAAAAAAAAAAAAAAAAAAAAAAAAAAAAAAAAAAAAAAAAAAAAAAAAAAAAAAAAAAAAAAAAAGAAAGAAAGAAAGAAAGAAAGAAAGAAAGAAAGAAAGAAAGAAAGAAAGAAAGAAAGAAAGAAAGAAAGAAAAGAAATAATCACTCATCAAAGAAGTCAGAACAATGGGCTTGTTCATGGAAACAAGACGATGGGTAAATGAGGTCCTAGTGAGGTGCCAACTGCAGTCCAACATGTAAAATGCTAGAATAGTCAGAGCTCACAAACTCTGTGTCTTGGTGTGTGATGCTTTGGGAAGCTATAAAGAATGTGCTGGCTACTTTGTCTTGAGCATGTCAAGAGAAAACGGGCCATGGATATCCACACAGGACTAATGGGACATGTATAATCCAAACAAATGAAATGGAAGCGATGCACAGCTATCTAGGGAAAGGATGAGTTGGAATGAGGCCAGTTCTGGAGGCTGGAGGTGGAGTTCAAACGCGTTCATTCTGAGCCTGAACTTAAGCAACACTGAGGGCACCATAAGACCTGAGAATCAGTCCATGTGCAGGAGTAGTTGTCCAAAATAGTCATCCTTACCCTGAGGGTGCAGGAATGATCAGCGATTCTGTATTCAGCATCAACCATGTTCTAGGCATTGATTTAGCAGTCAAAAACACAGCTGTCAAGGAGCTCACAGACTGGTGGGCAAGAGATGTAACAAATTCTCAAATCACCTGGAGAAAGGCTGAGAGATGAGCATGTGCAGAACAGGACGGATGCACTCAGCAGGGCCCACGGGGCCTCAGACAGCTGCCTTCGAGGCTGACGTATGTCAGCTGAGTGTGGGGAAAGTAGGAACTACATACACTTCAAAAGCCGAAGAAGAAACTCCTCCCTGTCCATCCCCATGCCAAGCTTCCTAGGCTCCCAGACAGCTCTGAGCAGAGCAGAGCAGCATGCAGGCGGAACACGACTCCAGGTGGGCACCGCAGCACTTGGCTTTGGCTTGGACACAGGCCAGAGAGTTTTGAGTCACCTTTTATTTACTTAGTCATTCATTCATTTTTTTTTTCTTTCCTGAGGGAAGCACAGCAGCTTTTGTAGCTAAACTACTGGAATTCTTTCTTGTAGGCTGGCTGGCTTCCAAAATAACCCAACTAAATAAACCTACCATCTCTGAGGTCAAAAGCTACAAGGAATCCTTATATATTGGCATCCTCAAAAGTTTTTCCTATCAGAAAAATGAAAAAGGACTTGATCTTATAAGTTTGCAAAGTCTGGGGTTTTTAGTTATCTTTGGGAGTTTTGTCTTTAGTTCTGTAAGGGAGGTCTGGCATCATCTTGTGCCCCTCCTGAGTACTCGCCTTAGGAGCATACACCACTCAGCCTGGCTTGTTGTTGTTAGTTTTGTGACTACTGTTTTTCACCTTTTGCAATTTCAATTCTATATCATTTTTAATTTAATATTTTAAATGTTATTAAAACCAGCAAAAATGTATTGTCTTAGCTTTTTAAAGTATACAGTTCACTAGTGTTGGATACATTGTTGTGCAAATGATGTCTAAAACTTTTTCATCTGTCAAAACTGAAATTCTGTTCCTGTTGAACAATAGGTCCCCATTTTCCTCTGTAGTCTCTGGCAACCGCCTTCTAGCTCTACGAAGCCGACCTCTCTTGGTGCCTCCTCTAAGTGGAGTCGCAGAGATCTGTCACTTTGTGACTGGCTTATTTCACTTAGCATATTTTTAAGGTTCATTCGTGTGGTAGGGTATGCTCAAACTTCTTTCCTTTCTAAAGCTGAATTGTACATATTTTCCACATTTTCTTTACTAACCTGTTGGTAGACATTTGAGTTGTTTCCAATTTTGACCTGTGAAGAGTGGTGCTATGAACATGGGAATACAGACATGTAATTGAGATTTTACTTTACCTTTTTATATAAGCAGGGTATATAAGCAGAAGTAGAATTGCTGGATCACATCTTCATTCCTTTTTTTATTTTTTATTTTTTTAATGGCACAGCCTACTGTTTTCCATTCTCTGCTCAGGTCACACATCTTTGAAAAAGCAGTGCCTATCACTTTTGATGTTAGCCCAAGTGGGGTAGACTCCCAGCTTCTATACTCCCTGATTTCCTGTCCAGGTGAGTGGACATCCTTCCCCTCAGTCCTGTATGGAGAATGAGGCAGCTGTCCTTGGGCACCATAGCATTAACAGGCAGGGTAACAATCCTGTGGAGGAAGGGAGCTGTTCTGTGAGTCCCAAACATAGAAGAAATGCTCCTTTATAGGAGCGTTTCACCTGCTGGATTGCCAACTGATTTATTTCCTGCCAGAGAAGAATCAGTCCATGTGTCTGGAACCCAGCTCCATCTGGAACCTGCTTAGGGTAGTGTGACACCTGTTATGGTTTAGATTTAAGATATGCCTCCAAAGTCTCATGTGTTCGGAGGGTGATTGGATCACAGAGGTGATACAGTGTACACATTAGTGGACAAGATCATCCACAGATGAGTCCATAGCTGAGTGTGTTACAAGGAGCTATTGGAGGGGCCACTGGTGGAATGATGGGGGGAGTGTGTTCTTGTTCCCTGCTCTTTCTTTCTTTCTTTCTTTCTTTCTTTCTTTCTTTCTTTCTTTCTTTCTTTCTTTCTTTCTTTCTTTCTTTCTTTCTTTCTTTCTTTCTTTCTTTCTTTCTTTCTTTCTTTTCTTTCTTTCTCTTTCTTTCTTTCTTTCTTTCTTTCTTTCTTTCTTTCTTTCTTTCTTTCTTTCTTTCTTTCTTTCTTTCCTTCCTTCCTTCCTTCCTTCCTTCCTTCCTTCCTTCCTTCCTTCCTTCCTTCCTTCCTTCCTTCCTTCCTTCCTTCCTTCCTTCCTTCCTTTCTCTGGTTCCTGGGTGCCATGGGTTGAGCAGCTTTCTTCCACCCATCTCTTCTACCATCTCTGCTTTATGGCCAGCTGACTTTGGACTGAACCCATTGGAAAGCAGGAGCCAGAATAAACCTGTCCTCCTATCAGTTGTAGGTGTCAGGTAGTATGTCCCAGTGACAGGAAAGTGACTGATGCAACAGGTTTAGCACTGGGGCACGATGGCCCTCGATTTCCAGTAAGCTCCCTTTGGGGATTGTACTAAGGTCCCTTTGCCTGGCCCTCCATCATTAATGCCTGCCTATCTTTACCCCTATGGCATAGCTTTTGGGATACTATCGGTGTCCATGGAGGAAGATTGGATGTGTGGGCCTAAAGTTCATGAGTTCTCCCTTGGGAAAGAACAGGTAACTCTGCCACAGGGTAGAGTAAGTCTTGTTCACTTTCATCTCTAGATTAGTACATTAGCAGCTAGAGAACCATAGACTATGAATACTCACACAACACATGAAAAGTGTCAAGACCCTTATAAAGATTAAACATTTTTAGGATGGCACAGAGTAAGGAATTATATGTAAATTCTTGACCTGACCATTTTATTTGCATTCAAGAGGTTTTCAGCATGATTCAAGATTTAGGACCTTTTGAAGCTCATACATTTGCCTACATAATCTGATAAAGGTAAGTAGGAGCAGCAGAATTCTGCTATATCACCAGAGAGCCTTGTAACCAGTGTCCTCAAAGATCCCCTGTTCTCCATTCATCCATCTGGTTCTCCATCCCCATGAGACATGCCTGGAAGCTCCCGAAAGACCATGATTTGGTCCCTAAGGCCAGGTAAGAAACTGATCCCTATTAATCAATCCTTTACAAGCCACAGCAGCAAGATGAAAAAACGTAGATTTTTATGTTTTCTCTGATTCTCGGGGTCCTGTCTACTCCTTATACGAGGAAGGAAGAAGGCTTTCTACTCTTGGCTACTAATATGTGAGTATTGGGTGAACCATGAATGTGTATTTCCAGTTTTGCTTCATTTTTAGTTTCCAGGTACCTCCAACAGTGTGAGGATCTTCCTGCACCAAATGAGGTTTCTACTTTGGAAGACAGGTATTTTGGGATAGGCAGGGCCCCAGAAATGTATGGAAGAAAGAATAATTTCATCTAATAATAGAAGGAAAGATATTTGTGCTGGAGTTCTCAAGTGAGGATGCATTAGCATCCAGCATGGGGCTGGGATGTTAATGTAAATCTCATGTGACATACAGACTCTGCCCAATGCTATATGCAGCTCTGTGGAAATCAGCTGCATGCTTCATGTTGCTTAGTCATCTTTAAACTCAGTTTTCTAATCTGCACATGGGGGAAGAGTTGGGCCAGGTGATTGCAGATTTCCCTTTACCATGCGATTTCATCTGAGTAGAACAGTGAAGGGTTTTAGGAAATACTAGGGAACCTTCCCAAGAACTCTTTTCTCTTTTATTCCCTTCTTGCATATGTGTTCAAAACAAGCAAGAGGCAAGAGATCCAAAAGAGAAAACACACAGAATAACTTAAATGGTGAGGTCAGTGGGTCTTCCAACATCTGCTTGGTAGTTTCTGAGTCAACTCAGCTGAATGGCTCACGCTGTTTTCCCTGTGAGAAAGAGTCTACTTGACATTAACCTTGACTTGCCTTTCAATACTGTTTGTCTATTAATTCAAGTGCTCTGCTCCAAGATTACATGAGGCAAGTCTAGATGCCTAGTTTCTATCTTTCTGGGTTTTGTTACAGTATGTATAACATGTGCATGTACATGTGTGCATCCTGTGTACATACATGCATGCACACACACACTCTCTCTCTCTCTCACACACACACACACACACACACACACACACACTCTCTCTCTCTCTCTCTTCCCTTTGTACTGGGTCCCTGTAGCTGTGTACAGTCTATTCCAGGGTCAGTCTCAATACTTCGGTGTTTTATGACACCAGAGGATGACTGGTATTATGAGTGAGCCAGTGTAATTTGGTGAATTATAATTTATGCAAACTATTATGAAGGAAAAGTTTAAGAAGAGCAAGTTGTCAACTCACACATTCCTTTTTTAATCAACTTATAACCAAAAGCTGTGAAAGACCAATTGGGAAGAGCCAGTTTCCTCCGTAGTAGAAAAGTTTCTCCTCAACCCTCTTTCCCCTTGCTGTTGGTTCTTATTTTCAGATCAAGCTTTGACTCAAAGCTAGTTTTATCCCCACTAATCAAATTTAGTAAGTCTTTCTAGCCCTCTGCTCCATAGCTTTCCTATCTGGGAAAGAAGCATAATCCTCTCTTCACAAAGATGTCCACATCTTCACTCTTGAAAACTGTGAATATGTTACTTTGCACAGCAAGGGGGAATTAAGGTTGCACATGCTTGACCATGTGGGTCAAGTATGATCAGCAAGGCCCATACAGATGGTAGAGGAGAAAAGGTGAGAATGGTGATTTGTGAGAAAAACTCAACTGACTCTTGCTGGCTTTGAATAGGGAGGGCACCAGCCGGGGTTCTGAGTGGCCTCTAGAAGGTGGAAGCAGAAAGCGAACAATTCTTTACAGCCTCCAGAAGGAAATCCAGGCAGCACCTCTGATACTCTGAGAAACTGATGTCAGACTTCACAGAGTGATAAGATAAATATGTGTTGTTTAAGATGCCACATTTGTAATTTGTTCTAGTGGCAGTAGAGAACAAATACACCATAAACTCTGGTTTATGCCAACTTATAAAAATTATAATGACAATGCAAGTAACTTGTTTTAGATACTTAGCAAATACTTGCTGTACAGATGTGATTACTTTTAATTCTCTTCTTCAATCCTTCTTTCAAAGCCAAGAGCGACAATGTACCAGTGACTCCACTACAGATCCTGCTGGGGGGAGCCTTCCAGCAGAAATTCTCTAAAGCTAGTTGACACCAGAAGAAATCAGTCTTTTCAAATCCATGGGGCCAAGGCTGAATGGCTGCCAATTTTCTAAAGGGATTTTCATTTTTAAATAAAAGTGATAGATCTACCTGTCTGTATCTTTATGACTGTGGGCATGAACTTTGGCCAAAAAAACCAACTTTACTTTTCTTGCGTATTCATTCCTGCTTTAATTTGTGTATTATGAGAACAAGTCATGTGAATCTTACCTTTCAAGCAATGCCCTGCCTGTAAGGTTGTAAAACTTTACTTGTGAAGAGGAACAGCTCCTATCACGGACAAGTTCAAGGGAGGGATATTTCCAGGAGGGTGGAGAATAGATGCAACAGTGTCTGGGAAACTTCTTGGCCCTTTACCTAATCACCAGGCCCTCCTCCATCCACCCTCCCTTTTGCAGTTACCCCAATATTCCAAGAAATTGCTCAATTCCAAGGGCTTTCAAAACGTGAAGTCGGTCTGGTTCTATGTACCTGAGGTATAAACCACAAAAGGACAAAGTTCTTAGAAGAGTAACTTGTCTTTTATGGGTTATGCAAAAAGATGTTAATGTAACATTTACAACTGAGTCTTTACATGCATAAACGTCAGGAAAGCTTTATTTATGGCCTGCACAGCTGTTGTAAGGTACTTGCTTCTCGGGTGGTTTGGGGATTACTGTATTGGCAGTTAACCTCACTGCTGCTATGCTGTGCTCACCCTTATTGGGCTCCTTTAGTCCCAATTACACCTTACCATTTACATTTGTTGTCTTTGGCGTGGACAATGAAAAGAGAAAGAGAACCATTGTCGATGGCACATTCATATAAACACGGCATTCATATGGACTGGTGTTGGGGGGTGGGAGCAAGTTAAGAAGCCTGGGTTGGTGATAGGTTGAGAGTAAAACCAGGAAGAGTACAGGGTGATCTGTGGGGTGATTTTTGGTTTTTGTGGACGGGTCAAATATTTCAATTTCTTTCATACTCTCGGCACATGTATGTACATGCCCATGCAAGATCAGCATTTCAGAGAATGTTGTACATTGTATTTTTATTATTAAGAAGAAATGTAGAAGTCTCTTAAGAGAACTGGACAACCCCTCCCCAACAAACTGCCTCCTACTTAAAGGGCCATTAGAGTCACAAGGGACTGACTACTCCTGCTACTGTCACTCAGATGCAACTTGATTCACTTAGTAGGTTCTGTAGCTGGGACCCGCGGAGAAGGTGGGACAGAGCCAACTAGGATGAGCTAGGGAAGCAGATAGCAGAGGTGAGGAAAGATTTTGGAAATGGGCCATGCCTGGAAGGAATATTCAGATAAGTCACAACTGTACAGAACAGAGAAAAGCTTTTGTGAGGAAAAGCACTCAACTGCAAACTGGAGGGAGAAGTCAAGGTGCACTGGTACTGCCCTCCTCCAGAAGACCCTGCCCTGGGGGAGACTGCATTAGAGGTGGGGGTGGGGTGAGGGGCCAGGGGGCGTGGAGGGTGGGGTATAGATGGGGTTGAAACATGAAGGATATTCTGACCATCAGGACTGGAAAGGCTGGCTCTGACTCTTTCCCCAGATAACTCATATAGATTTTAGATGGAGAAGGAATTCAAAGTAGGTTTATGGAATGAATTAGGGTGTCTAAATGACCTGTCCAAACTTTTCAAAGAAAGCATGAATTCCATAAGATACATATATCTTATTCCATAAGATGCATACATATATGCAACCATATGTATATTTATTTATTTGTGTGTGTATGCATGTATATATGTATGCATTATTCCAAACCAAGCCAATACCTACTTGCTAAGTTCTTATTGGGTGACTTTGCAAAGAAACCAGGCTAGGTGCTGATATCACACAGCTCAGTGTGTGAACAACTGGAGGCCAATCCAGGGTCTGGGTTGGCAAAGGCACCTTCCTGCTCCTCTGTGCTCACAGCCACAGTGTTACAACATGATATACATTTGCCTCGCTGCCATGAAAACTGGAATGCAGCAGGTCTGTGCTTCCAAAATAAATAAGAGTTTGGGTTCCCAGTATTTCCCGTCTTTTCCAGGTTTATTCTAGTAGCTGGGTTTTAAACAAGATTAAACATGCACACAGCTGAAATCAGACAGAGCATTACAGAAATGTTGAAAGAGTGGACTTAAAGTTCACAGCTCCTCAAGACAGTCTAGATTCAGCCCACAGCAAATGTTCTTCACAGCTGCTACTTTTCTAGTAAACATGAGGAGAAATAAGTTCTCATCTGTCTTTTTTAACTGTCCCAAACTGAGATGCTGATTGGTAGGATGCATGAGGAGTAGCACGGGTATGCTTTTACCTTTTTTTGCCTGTTTGTGTTTTAACCCTACTTGACTAGAACCCTTGCCTATCAAGGACCTTTAAGTTCTAAATGAAAAGAAGAATAATTTTACTTAAACTCCTAATGTTTAAGCCTCTGAAATATGACCAGTGTCTTGATCTCAGCTCAAAGTACAGAGTCAAGGGCCGGAGATTTAGCTCAGTGGTTCCAGCGCCTGCCTTGCAAGCGCAAGGTCCTGAGTTCGATCCCGGTAACCACATTCAATGTTGGGCGTGGTGACTCACGCCCACCAGCAATCAATACCACATACCACAGTGCCGGGCATGGTGGTTCATGCCTGTAATCCCAGAACTTGGGAGGCAGAGACAGGAGGATTGCTGAGTTTGAGGTTTGCCTGGGCTACATAGTGAGCTCAGGGCCAGCCTAAACTACAAAGTGAGACCCTGTCTCAAAAAAAAAAAAAATGTACAGAGCCAAGTTTGGTGGGAGACGGCTTGAGGTGGGCATCGGGTTCTCCCAGCATTTTCCTCGGGGAGACTGAGTCTCACTTCCCATCCTGGGACCTGAATAACTCAGGGAGTCTTGTCAGCAGTTGTGCCATGTGGGAAACTTGCAAACATCATAGCCATCAGTATTTGGTATGGAGCCACCAAAAGGGTGGGCTGGAAAGTCACTGCTGAATTCAGTTAAGAGGACAAACCTGGTATCAATAGCTGCAGGAAGGTAACATCCACAAGATTAAAATTCACTTGTCCTTCAGGTTTTTTTTTTTTTTTTTTTTTTGAGACAGGGTCTTGCTTTGTAGTTCAGCCTGGCCCTGAGCTCACTATGTAGCCCAGGCAAGCCTCGAACTCAGCAATCCTCCTGCCTCTGCCTCCCAAGTGCTAGGATTACAGGCATGAACCACCACGCCCGGCACTGTGGTATGTGGTACTGATTGCTGGTGGGCGTGAGTCACCATGCCCAATATTATTGTATGTGGTTACTGGGGATTGCACTCAGGAACTAGTGCTTGCTAGGCAGGTACCAGACCCCCTGAGCTAAATCTCTGGCCCCTTCAGGGGTTATTTTTAAGGGTTCCTTAAAGAATATCTCACAACATATAAATATACCTAGGTTAAGAAGTACCCGATGTTAAGATGACCCCAGATATTTGGTGGCAATCTGCCCATGATCCTCAAACCCTGGGTTCTAGATGAAGTTCCTGAGCAGAACAGTTGGCTTGCTTATGTGTGTGAGGCATGATCTTCCACTGGTCCCTTTCTTATTGGGGCATCTGGGATTTGGGCTCAGTCGGTCCAGGCTGATAGAAAGCCACACATAGGGTCGAGAGAGAGAGTCTGTGGCTGGGTACAGAAAGCCACTGAATAGTAAGGATGCGGGGTTCCAACCGGCCTTGCTCCCCAATGTGTCTTCTTCAGGGACTTGTGGGAAGCAGAACCTGCTTTTAAGGGGGTCTTCAGATGATTCTGGTGCATGTTAAACTCCGAGGCAGTGCCTGGTCCCATTCCTAGAAATCCTGACTTATTGAGTCTGAGCTGTGGTCTGGATGCAGAGACTTTGGAAAGCTCCCTAAATGATTGTCAAATGCAGCAATGGCTGAGAACCACTGTTCTGGTGCACAGTGCTATGGCCCTGGGTAAAGGGTGCATCTGGCAAATGACCTTGATCTGGCCTACTGTAGTGTATTTTCTGTTTCTATTTTTTTTTTTTTTGAGACAGGGTCTCACTTTGTAGTTCAGGCTGGCCCTGAGCTCACTCTGTAGCCCAGGCAAGCCTCGAACTCAGCAATCCTCCTGTCTCTGCCTCCCGAGTGCTGGGATGACAGGCATGAGCCACCACGCCTGGCATTGTGCTATGTGGTGCTGATTGCTGGTTGATTGTTGGTGGGCATGAGTCACCACACCCAGCATTGTATGTGGTTACGGGGATCGAACTCAGGACCTTGTGCTTGCGAGGCAGGCGCCGGAACCACTGAGCTAAATCTCTAGCCCCTCTGTTTCTATTTTTGATGCAGAAATTTCCACAAATGTTCAGAGAAAGGGCTTGTCAAAAGTAAATAAAGGAATAAGGCAAATGCAAGAAGTGTTAGAGAAAGGTAGGGAAGGATCAGAGTAAACAGCAGTTGGGATTCAGTGTGGAGTAGTTGTAACAGTAGTGCCCACATAATAAGGGCTTTATAAATAGATGTTGCTATTTATGGAGGAAATGGACATGACTTGAGAGAGGACACTGTAATAGCTACTCTTCATTTAGTGTTTGCTAAGTGTCCAGTCCTTTACATTCATTATCTCTTACAATCCTCACCACAGTCCTCACAAGGAATTATTACTACCCTTATTTGGCAGGTGAAAAAATTGAGGCTTACAGAAGTAAAATATATATAACTCAACTTCAGAACAAGATCTTTTTCAGCCTCAAAACATGACTGAAGTTTAGGTAGGGTGAAGATTATCATTGTAGCTCCCGGAATGTGGAGGAGGAGCTAGAAGAATAGACACTGAAGATGGGGAAGTGAAGGAGGAATGAGGGTCCTACACTCCAAATGGCATCAAGATCCTGCCTCCTCCCGGCTCCCAGACCCTCAGCCAAACTGCTGTCCAAAGAGTGGTTAGAAATTTTTACCTTTGCTATAAAGTAAAGCAAAACTTGGCCATTCTAGCAAATGTTATCACTGGGGAGGAGTAGAGGAAAAGAAGAGGGAGAGGGACAGGGAGAGGGAGGGAGATGGACAGGGAGAGGGAGATGGATAGGGAGAGGGAGATGGAGACTGAGATGGAGGGACAGAGAGACAGAGAAAATTTTTCTCCTGGCTTCACACTCCAGGGCTGGGTTCCAGCTAGTGAGCCTCCCAGCCAACTGCAGTGAAGGGTGGAAAGGCCAAGAATTAGGAGTGAATACTAAGTCCAACACATTTTATTACCAAACTGTTAGAATTAGAGGGTGTGTTATCAGATTGGCTAGGAAAACACTAGCAGCCACTTGGGCTCTAGAATTGCAAAAGGAATTGCAGAACAGAGTCTGATAAGATGCAGTCAGCGTGGATTTGCGAGGGCAGCTCTAGCTTGAAAGAACTCCACTGGGTTGGCTTTTTGTTCTGTTTTGGTTTTTTTGGTTTTGGTTTTTGGTTTGGGTTTTGTTTTAGTTTAGTTTAGTTTTCTTTTTTTTAAAGAAGAATTACTGTTACAGGAGACAAAAGGGGGAAAAATAGCCTAGGATTATACTCACCTAAAATTTCAAAAGGCGTTTGATAAGGTTGCACATTAAAGTCTATTGCCCCAGGTAAGAAATCATGGTAGAGGGTAAAATAGCTTAATGTGAAGATAATGTGTTTCCCAAACAGGAAACAAAAAACGGGTAATAAAAGGTATATCTTTAGCTGGAAAGGGGTTATTTGTGGGGCTGGTTTGATCATTTCTCACTTACAAAACTTCACAGGGAAACAAAGACTTTGCTGTATTTTCTTTCCCCAGGTAGAAAAGAAATTGAACCAGGCTATCAACAGCCTCACAGAGTAAAATCCTGCCCACAACCCTTCTCCTTCCCAGTTTTTCCTCCAGTAACTGCTTAGGAGATGCTTGCCCTGTGCACACACTACTGAAGGCACTAGGTTCATTAGCGAATCAAAGAGACAAAACCCCTGCCCTCTGGAGTTTGGAGTGCAGTGAACATGCAATAAGCTATGTAGCTGATGCTGTTTAATTGAGGCATAAACATCTAATATCATAAATATAATGCCCCCCCAGGGGAGCATTTCCAGCATTCACCGAAGAGCCGAAAGGAAATGGCTGGAGGAGCTCTGAGGTGCTTCATCAGAGATGTGTCCTGTTCTACCAGAGGCCACATGGCAAGACTTCTCGAATTCCTTCATTTGCAGGTTTGCAGTAAGGGTGTCCAGAGGTGTTCAGTTGTTGATCTAAATGCATTCCTATGCCTTTACTCCAGCATAATGGTTAAATATGTGCCATTCCCTTGCCTTTTCATTCTTGCTGTCCGCCTTGCCTTGCCAAATACACATGCACGTGCATGCGTGTGCACACACACACACACACACACACAATCAGGTGAACTATGGAAGCCCTGGGAAGCTGGTATGACTGTTCAACATATTTGAGTAGTTTTCTTGACCAGTGATGAAGCTCTGATAACCATTTGTATCACACTTCAAAGCAGCAGATCTACCCATAGTGTTCTTGTCTCTGGAAGTAAGTTTAGCAATTGCCTTATAATTTTCTTATGACTGGTTTTGAAGACTGAAGATTCTTAACACAGAGAGCACCCATAAAAAGTACATCTGCCATGAGAAGCTCAATACAGATGTAACTGGTGATCTTGCCCAGCTTCTGCCAAGCTTTCTCTTGTGACAGTCACATCTTTCATACCGTCAGAGGAAAGAATTAAGCACCCAGCTTTCATAACCCAACAGGCAGTGTTCTATCACACAGTAGTGATTTCAGAATGAGCCACATCTCCTTATACTCTTTGCTATATCAGGGTGTATTTCTTAGTGACTTTTTTATAAGCCTAACTTTCTCCTGTTCCTACAATAGTTTCTTTCGGCCTCTGGCTTGCAAACTTCCTTTACCCTCATCCCTCAGATCCCGGAATCTTTGGACTTTTGGCTTCAGAGGACTTTTCTGCTGTTTCTGCCAGACCGGTAGTAACCACCACTGTGGTACTTTCTCTTGGGGGGAATCACAGGTGCCCCGGGCTCGTCAGGTCCTCGAACATCATCACGCCACACGTTCTGTTTGACAGTGTGCAGAAATGGAGTACAAAAGAACCTTCCATTACAAAGGGTTTATGACTCACAACCATGCCCTTTCTGGCTTGCTAACCTTTTTCTACAACTCAAAATTGTCCCAAGTACATTTTCTATACTCCTGCACATTTCTGTAATGATATGTCACTCAGATAAAAGCGAACACGTATAATTCAGTGGGCTACTTCACAGGTAAGTAGTGTGATATTATATGAATGGCAGGAATTTTAGGTCCCAAGGCAGTGGGAGAGGGGCTGTTCTTTCACACCCTCATGTCTGCCAGAGGACTGACAGAGGCCCCAGAAGCCAGAATCTGAGGGAGACAAAGCATGACGTCCTAGAAAAGGAGGCGCCAAGTGCTGAAGCCTAGGAATCCAAGCTTTTCTTGTCACAAATTTTCTGTGACCTTTAAACATGGCTCTTAATCTCTCTAGGACTAGTTTTCTAGGCTCATTAATCCTAGGGACTTTCCAGGTTTAAGAGGTCATGATTCATGATGGAGGTAATCTCTTGTTCAGGGTATGTAATCTCTAATATTTGGTGGCACAGGGAGTTAATATAAAGGAGTGAAGTAGGACGTTTGTACATTGAGCACTTTATTTGCTATCACACATGGAGGATAACTGCTCTCCTACCACAGACTATGCTGGCCCAGTGTTGCCATATCTTCTAACTTTTTTTAGAGGAAAATCCTCAAATTCAAATTTATATGTGAAAAGTCTTGATTTTTAATGTTGGCAAGACAAAGTGTAATAACAGAGCTAGTGGGGGCTCCAAAGATCACTCATCACTGGGTTTTAAGCAACCCTGACTGGCCACTAGGAGGTCCCTGTACAAGTAGGGACGTCTGGAGCCCTGTGACCAAAGAATGCTGGTGGGGGCTGGGAGGTAGTTCTGAAAGTCTGTGTGGATCATCCAAGTACATTTCTGTGTATGAACAAAGAATTATTGTGTCACATTTCCCCTACAAAGGCTGGGGACTCCTGGTAGGGCTGTGAGATCTAGAATTTCCTACCTGGGTGGTCCAGATTTGCTCAGACCTGTTGGGCTCTGCCATATGCTCACAGGCTCCAGGTTCCTACCTAGGGTCTGGGGTGAGATGGTGGCTCTGCCCTGAGGAATGTTAAAGTGCCTAGAGGGTCTCACTGGGACCAGAGAGGAGCAGAACACTGTCCTCTCCCTGTTTTGGGGGAGAGAAGCTGGCAAGGGCCCAGCTGTGGAACTGGCACAGAGAGAAGGCTGTTCAGAGAGGCCGGAAGACACCAATAGGGTGGGGCCCACAGACAATTAAGGTACTGAGGACCAAACCCAGTAATCATAATGATACTAATCAAGTCTCTGTTTATTGACCACTGGCCCTGAGCCAAACACTGTGAGAAGCACTTTACTAGAATGATCTCATTTAATTCCTATAGAGACTCCAGAAGGATTAAGTAATTTGCCCAAGGTGAAATATCATGTGTACCTAATTTCAAGGCCTGGTGAGGAGCTGGAAGCCAGGATAATTTTGGGGACTGAGAAGGACCAGAAACCACGGCCTTGGCTCTCAAAGAGGGGGAGAAGACTGGGTGTTCCTACAATATCTATTTTTCTTTTTTTTTCCTACAGGCGAAATCCTCTCATAACCCATCTTTCTTCCTGACCATACTGATATTACTCTCTTCCGCAAATGACCACAGTTTATTGTATGAGGAAAGTAATGTTTAGTGAAACTTTTGAAAACCCAACATTCTTCCCTATTTCCCCCAGACCTACAAGGCAGCATTTTATTGTGTGTATATCTAGTGACATGATTCCAATCATAATAAAAGAGCCCTGGACCATAGAATGACCTGATTTTTCTGAAATGCTGATACAGTAACTGATTTTATTTTCTTATTAAAATTGGAATTGAAAGGCTCCTTTAGCAGTTTACTGCATGGACATCCACCTCCTTGGTCCAACTCAACAGCCATACTGTTCAGAGGAAACAGAGCCAGCAATGACTATAGATGAACCCAGTAGACAGGCTTGGCACCTAATGCCTTATTAAATTATTTGACATTGTCAAGATCACCACTCCCTGCCTGGGAATCAATTGTTCTTTTAATAAGAAAAAGCAAGAAGGATTACAAGTGCCACTTGAGGCAGTGGTTACAGGGACAAAAGAAGGAACTAGGCAGATGATTTATCCTTATGGGCATTTATATGATGGAAAGTTCTATATACTGCTATTATTAATCCACAGTGAAGAGAGAGGAAGAGGGGAGTCTGGGGGCAGAAGTGAATGAGAGGAACTTTACCTGGTAAAGATAGATTGGTCACAGAGGGCAGTGAAATAACCCAGAGCCCAGGGACTTCAATCACCAAAGCCACAGCCAGACTTTGGCGTGCTGGCTTTGACTACTTAAGTGTGGATCTGGAGTCTCAGAACACATCCACAATCAAGGCGACTTTATCTTGAGTTTGGACAGCCTTACGCTAAATGGATTTAGCTGATTTCTTGTGAAGAAGCTCCTCACTGTAGTAGGGCTGCCAAAGCCAGTGAGTCCCTCATGATGAGTGTTTACTACCCTCTTAGGATGGTGCTAGACTTTGGCAATTTAGTGGGAAGAGAGAGGAGCTACAAAAGCATTGTGTCTCAGGCCTCTCAAGGAGTTCATTTTAGAGCAGGAATAACACATAAAACAGCTGGAGGAAGCCATCCACAAGGCTGAAGATATGGACCAAACAGCATTATATAGACAGGAAATGCTACCGCCAGACGAAAGCGTGAGATGTGTGTGGCCCTAGTAGAACCACAACACTTTTGGCCCAAGAACTTTATATTTAGTGAGAAGTTCAAGTTCCAATGTTCTTATTTCCTCAGGTTTATGGTGAAGCATTTTAGTATGTGTGGAAGGACTTTAAAATAGGAGAGGCTATAAAAACAAAATATTTCTTAGTTTTCTACTGTGAACTGAGAAGTCAAAAGTTACTTGCTGACCTGTTTCTGTGTGTACTCGTACTGGTTACTTGCAGACAGGAATGAAAACGTGAGATCTAGACATACCTAATTATTTGATGTTTTTATCTTCATATTTTAATTTAAAACCTTTTAAAGCATAATTTGACATTTTTAGATGAAAATGGAACATTAATCCTTACGTTGATCATGTAATCTATGTGGCCAATACCTGTGCCGGGGGGGGGGGGTCAGGAAGTTTATATGAATCAGTCATAGGGATAGTGACAGGCAGGGCAGTACGAAGGGACTCCACGGAAAGGGGGATGCATCCATCACCCCACAATACTGATGCTCCATGGAAGAAAGTGGTCCACTGTTAATAACCCTCCTATTTCAGAAGATGAAATGGGAGTTTCTCTATGTAGAATTTACTGACATTTAAGTCATCCTAAAAACAAAAGTAACCATATCAAGACTAGTTTGTATATCACCATCTTCGAATACCTTCTTATTTTGAGCTGACTGCTTATTAAAAAGATGGAGAAATAAGGCCCCAGTGGCAAGGTGTTGTGCTCAAGGTCACTTCACTAGATGAGGAAAGGGCCAGTCTAGAACTCAGTTTTCCTGGCTCAAAAATTTCAGTTGCCTTTGCTACATCAGATTGTTTTCAAGAAGTAAATTTTAGAAGTCCCAGAAGCATCCCAACTAAAGGTCTAAAAGAATTCTTTCATTCTCCTCTACTCCTCATCCCTCACTTTTTAATGATAAACCACAGACCATCAACATGGGAGGTTTAGGACTTCCATGTAGCTGTGAGGCCTCTCCAGCTAAGTGTCCCTTTACAATTTGTCCTGGAAAGGGAATATATGAGCATCTGGGGCTGTCTGCAAAGGAGGCAAAATATAGCACCTGGGGAGTTTTGGAAGAAACATGCCCAACACTGAGGCTTCCAGGTTGCCGCAGGCAGCATTTGAGTGCTCCTGGTCCCAGGGCCAGCAAAAACCTTCCCGGTTTATAACTCAGAGAAGGAATCAGTAAGTCCTAGTCTCATTTCCTACCAGGAATGGACAAAACTTCTCAGGAAAATCATTCTTTGATGGCTGAAAAAAATGGAACTGCAGTTTATGCTCGCATTGCCTGTCTCTGTCCACGGGCTCTTGGGTGTGTTTCCCTTTGCAGTGACTGATTTAGATGGATTCTGGGTGCTGCCTTACTGCTGATGATATTAATGGTCTTGGGCTCCCTGAATTTTGATTGATTACTATAGCATGGAAAGCTATTTCAGGACATAGATTCATTATTATTAAGCTATAAAATAGTTTTAGGGTCAAAGTGAGCCAACAATTTGTGCTGAAATGCAAACAGGGCCAAAGGGTGGTGCAACCATTTCATAGAAGCAGGGGGCAGGGGGAATCAAGGTAACAGCTTCTCCTCATGACACACCCAAGGTCTTCTCCTACAGGGAGGGGTGGACTTGGCATCCACAGGCACTGGGTAGGGTAGAGAATAGGGGCAGAAAAAAGTAAATATATACTATCAATTTTCATCCCGAGTTTTGAGTTCTAATAGAGACTTGGCAGAATTGTCATTTAAAATTGGCTAAGAAATTTCTCTGTTTTTCTGGGGCACCAAGATATCATTTGGCCTATGCAGCTTGAACCTGTTGTTTTTGGAGTCTGAAAGAGTGATGCTATCCCATTCAACTCTATCAAGAAGAGAAGGAAGAGGTAAGTGAGGAATAGTATTACTAACCCCTTTATGCCTTCTTCTTTCTCGCCACTTCAGAAAGCTTCTGGCTCCAGAATTAAGACCAAAGAAATGGATCTTATATTAGGCTGAGTTCCAGGAAGATATTCTCAGGATTTCCATTTCAAATTCCTTTTTGGAACACCAGGGAGGAGAAGTAAGGGAAGTAAAAAGAATTAAGATGTGTTATGTATATGGACCAACTTCCCATAATGAATGTATTATGTACTACAAACATGTACTAAGTTCTGAAATTTGTACTCCCAGTTTCTACCTAAGGGAACTAGTAAGGGAAAAGCAAATTAAACCCAGCAAGGAGATAATGCAGCAGAAATAAAAGAAGTTGAAACACAAAGACAATAGAATATTGCTTCTCCTATGTTAGTGCTCACTGTGCACCACTAAATTGGTTCTGTCATTCAAAATGTCTTAAGGAATTCAAAGTGTGTATTGTCTATAGAATGACCAATAGATTTTCTTGAGACCACATCTTCTCTAGAAGTGGCCACATAAGAAGACCTTGGAAGTCAGTATCTGTGATTGGCCTGGTGGCCCAGGAGAGAAAGGAGCCAGCAGTGCAGATCTTAACCAAGACAGTTCCAAGAGAACCTCCTTGAAAATCCCAGACAAAATGTACTGGTCGGCAGGAGGCTGTCAGTCTACCAAGGGGCACAGGGGAACGATCCATGGCCAAGCTACACAATGCCATGAAGAGCCTCAGCACAGAATCCATGAGAATTGAGAGAAGCCGCCTCTCAGAGAACAGGGTCCCTTTATGAGAAACAGAGCCTCTTAGGTCCTGGAGGTTGGGCATTAACAATGAAAGGAAGAGAAAGACCCATATATAACAGGGAGAAATATTTTCACGTTTAATATCATAAAATGAATTTCATAATAGCCTCATGTAGGTAAACATTTTATGGCAACATGTGTGTACACACCCTAGAAAGGCTTCCACAGGCCGATGGTTTGTTCTGATTTAAAATATAGGGATGGGAAATAGATTGGGGAAAGGAAAAGAGGAAGTAAAAGGATCAAGATGTGGTCTGCATGTGTATCAATCCTCCATGATGAGTGTATTTATTATGTGTCACAAGCACACACTAGTAAAAAGGAGAAAGTTTTTTTTTTTTTTTTTGAGACAGGGTCTCGCTTTGTAGTTCAGGCTGGCTCTGAGCTCACTATGTAGCCCAGGCAAGCTGCGAACTCAGCAATCCTCCTGTCTCTGCCTCCTGAGTGCTGGGATTACAGGCGTGAGCCACCACACCTGGCAAAAGGAGAAAGTTTTAAAAATTATAATGAAGTATTTGCTATTGATTCAAGAATTACAGAAACAAAAGAAAAACCTATATACTAAACCTCATAGACGGGTAACTCAGGGAAGACTTGTTGCAGGCTTCTTAATGCAGGCTGTCTGTATTGTGGCACACTGGCAGCACTGTGACTCTAGAAAGCCGTGTGGCCTGCGGGTCAGAGGCGCCTTCCCCACAGCATCACAGGGCCGTGATCATGGCGGCACCCTTTTGGGGGACACTCTGAGTCTGCCCAGGTGAAATGTCAGTTCTCCCACCTTGAGGGTAAAGCGTTCCTTTTCATTGTTGGCAGCTGAGCCCTGGGGAGTTTGGCACCAACCTGGGTTTTCTCTAGTAACCCAATCTTGCTCCATGCCCGGGGCACACATTCCCAGGGCCACCCAGATACAGAGAACAAGGGGCAGCTCACAGCCGTTTAACTAAGCCACGGCTGCCCTGAAGATCACTTACTCAGGGAAAAGGGAAGGGCCCTGGAGCCTTTAAGGTCTAAGGGTACAGTAATAAGCACTGTGATCTGAATGCCTGGTGATTGTGTTTGGCACCATTTAGGGTTCAAGGTCAGGGCAAGGGCACAGGCTCCCTCTCTGATCACTGGCTGTCAGAGCTTTTAGCCACTGGCATACTTGATGATAGGAACAGGAAGTACTTGCTGGCCACTGTGAATGGCCATGAAGCCTGGCAACGAAAGCTGGTCTTAGGAACTATCCACACTGAAAACGTGAACACATTGCTCTCATTTAGGATGATAAGGGGCTTAGTTGCACTCAAAAACTATTTGGAGCTCATTTGAAATTCCAATTTGACTGTCTACTCTGTAGTTTTATTTTTTAAACATGGCCATTGTCAGTGGTGGCAGCTTGCTCTGGCTACATGAGTTCTGCCCATGGGATGCCGGGTCTGGAACACAGAAGCTGAGTGTGCTGAGCAGGAGGTGCCATCCCAGCCAAGCTAGTTGGAGCCCAGTCCAGCTGCTCTGCAGATGTGCAGTGTAAGCTCTGCTGGAAGGCACTCATGCCACTGTTAACTGGCTGGGACCCACTGTTGATAAGCAGGTGAGTGGCACACTTCTTATTGCAAATCAGAAAACATATGTGCAGCAAATCAGCAGCCTTCAGGGGTATAAAATAGACTAGACTGCAGTCGTGGCAAACCTACTGCAGTTGTGCTGCAGTTGGCTGTTTCTTAACATCACAAACTCCAAAAGGTTCACTCTCACTGGGCTAGAGCAATGATTCTCAGCTGGGTGAAATTTGGTGCCATCTAGAGATAGTTTGGGTTATTAAAAGGGCAGGGGGGCAGTGATACTGACATCTTATTGGTAGAGGACCAAATATTGTTTAAAACATAATATACCCCCAACATCAAAATCATCCAGTCCAAAATGTCAGCATGGGCTGAGGGTAAAGCTCAGTAGTAGAACACTTGCTGGCATGCACAAAGCCCTAGGTTTGATCCCTAGCCCTGCAAATAATATAAAAGGACTGCTTATAATTTCAGTGAGGACAGTGAGGCCTAACTAGCCCAGCTCTAAGTTCATTATATTAAAAAAAAAAAGTAGGGTTGGAGACTTAGCTCAGTGGTTCTGGTGCCTGCCTCGCAAGTGCAAGGTCCTGAGTTCAATCCCATACAATTCTGGGCGTGGTGACTCACGCCCACCAGCAATCAATACCACATACCACCAGCTTGGCGGCTCAAGCCTGTCATCCCAGCACTCAGGAGGCAGAGATAGGAGGATTGCTGAGTTTGAGGCTTGCCTGGGCTACATACTGAGCTGAGGGCCAGCCTGAAATACAAAGCGAGACCCTGTCTCAAAAAAATAAAAAAAAAGTAGCACTTAGGATTAGAAGGCTGATGAAAGGAAGCTTAAACATGCTATAGGAGAAAACATCTCCCTAAGTATTTAGGCAGAGGAAAAAGTTGTAATCCTCTATTTCTAACTCTTCCCCTTTTTCTACAGACTTGTGTCTTTGTTATGCTGATTGAGAGAAAAAAAGTATCTGCCTCCTACAACCCAGTGTATATCACCATACTAATGACACAATCAGTTAACTTCACAGAACATATTCCTACAAAGATGATACATTGGATATTGTTAATTCCCTACTTCTGAGCCTTCTCTTTGGTCAGGAACAGAGCTGCAACTTTGCCCAGTGAAGCAATGTGCCCAGTTGAAAATAGTGACCCTCTCAAACTCTCCCTTAGCTAGACATGTATATAGATGGAACAGAAAGTTCTGGAAAGGACATCACTTGTTTCACAGAAACGCACAGCCTTGGCTGGCAATGAGGTCTGTTGCTTTTGGTCTTCTTCCATGTCTTACCTGGAAGGTAAGAGAAGCTACCATCTGACATCCAGGAAGCCAGAAGCCATATACAAAAGGGGCTTGGACAAGAGGCTAGAAGGGGTGTGGGTCAAGCTGGCATATCATTTGGCACTATTATATATAACCAGACTTCTTATGAAAATAAACTTGATTAAACCAAGTTGGGGATTTGCTGCACATGGCCAAGGCCAGTCTTAATTCACAAAAGAACTGGAGAGAAAAACTCTTAACCCAACCACTGGAGTCCTAGGACCATGAGAGGTCCTAAGGAGTGATACAATATTTAGGGACAGAGGGCTTCCCACATCTCCTGTGCTCACACAACACAGTACATCTCTAAATGCCCTAGTTCTGATCCAAGGAGAGCATTAGGTAAACTAGCACTTGGCTGGTTGTTAATGCTACCAGTATTGTCAAAAGGAGCAGATCAGGTTCTAAGGAGAAGAATGATCACTGGAAGGGTATTTGGGGGTCGCCTTGGAAGGCCTGCACAAACAGTCAGCCAGACTTTAGTAGCAGAGATATGGATCTCTTCCCATGAAGAGTTGGGAAGGCGCTTTAAACACTACTGCCTTCTGAGAGAAGGGGACCAGTACAGTTCTAAAAGAGAGCCTTGGATTCAGGCATTTATACCATCTTTTCAGACAACCTTAAGAGATGTTTCCAGAAAAGAAGAAGCCACCTCAATATTGATGACTGGCTGTAGAGATCAGTGGTCCCTCTTTTGTACAACTTGCCAAGTGACCTAGTACCACGGGAACGGAGCCTGTAACACAGCACCAGCTCACCCTTATGTAGTGGATTTAGGGGAAGAGCCTTCACCCCAGTTTATAACCTTCCCCTTTCCTCTTCTGCTCATCACTGTAGCCAAAACAGAATTAGTGTGGCTATGGGTGGCAGGGTCAGGGTGACGCTGGGGACAGCCCACCTTTCTTGTCCTTTTCCTTCAGAAAACACTGGCACTGAAGCTGCCCCTTATTCAGACATGGTCTTGGACATGTTTCTTGATGCCTCTGTGCTTTAAGGTTCTTCCTCTGCACAGATCAGGCCAATCTTCTTACATCATCGGGTTCTCGTGAAGATTGACTGGGAAAGTCCCCGTGCAGGGCCTGGCCCTGGGCCACACACCTAAGTGGACAGCTTATCCCTGTTGGAACTTCCTAGTGTGGCAGAGGGGAGAGGCGGGTCGCTTGTGAACTCGTGAACGCAGAATACAGAACCAGATGTTGCACTGAGGTCTGATCGTCTTATGAGGCAATCTCTAGGGAATGTGACACAATCCTCCCCAGTTCTCCACGCTCTAGAAAGCTATGCCCAGTAGCCGCTAAAGCATTTCATTCCTTGGAGGTGGGAGCGGTGCTACTCTCTACTGTCAGCTTGAGGCACCCGGTCCCTTGTCCCCCTGGCCTTGCAATGCTCTGCTGGGCCCAAGCCCTGGCAAGGCCTGTGTCCACAGTGGGCACCACCCTAGGTTCCTGAGCAGGCACGGAGACATGTGGGCAGGAGGAGGTCATTGCCCCAACTTTTAGGTTTTCCTTGAAATTTGTTCTGTCTGGTTAGATGGTCAGAAGAAATCCTTGGGTTTTCCCCACCAAATGAAACATAAAAGTGTACATTAGAGGGCAAGTGGATGTACTTGTAAACCACTAACAGGATCCCCGACTAGGTGACAATGATACAATACGCCCTTGTTAGGGAGCCTTACCTGAATCGTGCCTTTGTGCAATAGAATCTGTCCCAACTGCCTCTGGGCTGGAAGCCACTGTAAGCAGGCTGTCTCACCTCAGGTTTTTATTGAAAAGCTTTCCCTGAGAAGTACAATAGCCCAGGTTTTCCTGATGGGATTTCTCCTAAAGAGGCGTGTGTGCTGCGGGGAAAGGCAGTGGGGGTTAGTGCAACATACTTCAACTCACTTGAACTTAAAATCCATAGTCAGATGTGTAAAGGAATGGGCATACAGGACAGCTCTTGCAATCTCATATGGACGGTGGTTTGACCAAATGCTACTTGATGAGGCATGTCCCTTAGAGTCACAGAAGGGGGTGATGTCAGGCAGGGTACCAGTCATGCTGGCAGGCACGAGGTTCGACACAAAACGGTCTCAGGGCCCTGTCCTTCCCAGAGAAGAGCTGCTTCTGCACACAAGCACACCTGGTTGCCTGCAGGCCTTTCTCCAAGCCTCTGAAAGCAACCTGCATGTGTCACCTACCCTAAATTAAGCATCCATGTACCCCTAATGTGGACAGAATGACAGGAAACATCAAGCAGGGATCCATTCAGCCCGAGTAATCCACAGCCCCCTCACAAGCTTCAGCAGAATCCCAGGGTCATGCCCCAGTCACAGCACCTACTTTTCCATGGACAGTGTCCACTTTGACAATAGCAGGCTCTCAGGAGGGCCATGCCAGTGTCTTCTGCATATCCCTATGGGCATAACTGAGATAACCCCCTTTATCTTAAAGCTTACCCATTTATGAAACTTTGTAGGCTACTAAAAAATATTTTGATGAATCCTTGAAAAGAAAAGCCATGAATAAAAGGAACTAAATTGTCCATAACTAGGATGTTTATAGCATGCACATTCAAATATATACATATGTAATGTGTGTGTGTGTCTTCTTGAATTACCACACACATACATACCACACTATATACTGTCGAGAACTTTTTAATTTTTAAAACCATCCTGAGGATTATATGCATCTTCTAGAACTGCTGGAACAAATCACCACAGCCTGGGTACCTAAAAGCACAGAAATAGGTTCCTTCATGGTTCTGGGGGGCAGAAGTGTGAAACTGAGCTATCTGTAGGGCCGCCTTCCTCCAGAGGCTCTGGAGAACATGTTGTTCCCGTCTCTCAGAGGCCCTACTTCAGCAGCAGCCTGTCCCTCTCGGCTTCTCCCTTGTGACTATGCCTTCCTTTCTGTCTTGTATAAAGACGAGGGTCGCAGGATGGAGCATGAGTCAGTGAAGCTGGTGGGAGTCATGCTAACGACTTCCACGCACTGCATTCTGCAGCTTCACCTCAGCACATCTCAGGGTCCTTCACTGAATGTGCATAGTATAGCTTATAAAGACACGAAAGATTCTGGGGATGCATCATCTCTAGCGAGACAGGTACTTAGTTCTGTTTTGTATGGTACTCCCTGGAGTTGGGCACTGTAGTGAGAATAAGGAAACTCCATCCCCAAAAATGCCTTCTTCAAATTCCAGAAACTGTGGCTACGGCAGATTTTATGGCAAAAACAATTAAGGTTATAGATAGTATTAAGGTTGCTCATCAGTCTGGACTTCCTGGGCGGGCCCAGTGTAATCATGAGCGTCTCAGAGTGGAAGAGGGATCTGATGGAGCATTATTTGACAGAACATGATGGTGCAGCAGGGGCAGGGAACCACAGCTCCAGGTCAGCGCCGTGATCACAAAGAGAAAGAGCTGCGGATATTCTACCGTGTACTGCGCTGAAGCAAGGCCATTCTGGGGGTCAGCTGCAAGCATGAACTTGGCTTAGGATGTTTCCAACACAGGAGGAGCTTAGCACAACACAATCCTGTTCTGACTCCAAGAATGTACAGGATACTAACACCATTGATTTGTATGCTGAAGTAGATGTGCGGCATGTGACTTGGATCTTACTAAAGCTTTTTTTTTTTTTTAAGCCAGAAAGGAGGAGTCAAAGTCAGAAACAAAGAGTAATTTGCCACATGACAAATGGCCTTAACTGCAGATGGAAGGGAGCTGTAAATCAGGGAAGGACAGCTTCCCACACCCCAAAACTGGGAGGCAGCAGAGAGCCAAGTTCACTCCTTGAGCCTGCAGAAAGAACACAGGCTGACATTCCAATTTTTGTCCCTTGTGACTTATTTTGGACTTCTGATTTCCAGAACTGTAAGAGAATAAATCTGTGTGTGTTATTTTGTTTTGTTTGAGACAGGGTCTTGCTATGCAATTCAGACTGGCCTTGGACTCATTATGTTGCCCAGGTTGGTCTACAACTCATGGTAATCCCCCTGCCTCAGCCTCCTCAGTGCTGGGATTATAGGGGTGAAACACCATGTCTAGCTGTCTGCACTGTTTTGAGCCTGTAAGCTAGTGGTAATTTGTTAGACCAACCATAGAAACTGTAATATATATTGTTCATATCCGTTTTTCTTTTAAATAATTTGTTGCATACATATGTTACCCATCCAAAGTATAATCAAAGTAAAGCAAAATAAACAATCAAACTACATATTCAGTACAATAATCTGATGCCATCTGGAAAAATTCTTTAAATAGTCATGACACTGCTAGTTGACAAAAATACAATGCAGGCCACCAATATGAGTAATGTATATGTAATTTTGAATTCTCTAGTAGCCATTTTTTTTAAAACCTAGCAAAAATTTATTTTAGTAATCAGTTTTGTTTAACCCAATACATCTAAATTAGTCAAGCAATAGATATACTACTTGGGTATTTTACCTTTTCTCATGCTGTCTTTTGTGTGTGTGTGTGTGTGTGTGTGTGTGTGTGTGTATGTGTGTGGTACTGGGGATTGAACTCAGGCCCTTGTGCATTCAAGGTTGGCGCGGTACCACTTGAGCTAAATCCCCAGCCCTTCTCATGCTAAGTCTTGAATCTGGTCTGTATTTTACATTTATTGTGTACCTTCATTCAGACAAGCCACAGTTCAAGGGTTTAGTAGCTACCTGCAGTCAATGGCTGTGGTATTGAACAACAATGATTGAAAACAACCACTGTGGATAAAAAGTAGGGAAGCAGGCACTTAAAAATAAAGCACATGAGAGTATCCATTGCTCAGACCTTTCCAGAAAGAAAATTTTTTGGAAAATTTGAAATATCTATGTACAGAACTTTTATGTAGAAATTCATCTTAGAAATCCAGTCTGCATCAGTATATAAAAATGTGCCTGCAAAGACACTTAAAGCATTGCTCAAAAAAGTAAAACATAAACACACAAAAAGCAGAAACAAAACAACTTAAGCTATCTTAGTTATGGTACTGGTTTACCGTGAACTTTATATATTTGTTAAAAAGGAGATGAACCTGTATGTATTGATTACATCCCTAGAATATTGATAAAAAGGGAAAGCCAGGTGAAGAATATTTTTCTGTAAATTTGTTTAAAATCCAACTAAAATATAGTCACAAATGTAATTAATCATACTAAACTGTTGATAATGGTTACTCTTATAGGTTAAACATCACAAATGTTTGCTTCCTATTTATTTATATTTTATTGTTTTTCTTTGTTGCTTAGAAAATTGGCATATTTACACATGCTGTACATAGACTTTTATGCATACATATATTGTAAATTTCCAGATCTACATATGTATGTGTATCTAGAATAAGTTTCTAGTCAATACCTGAGGAGTCACTCCAGTGATTATGCCATTAGAAAACCACTGGCCACTACATCAAAGACCTGTTTCCCAACAATAACCTTATATAGGTCTCACCCTGCTTTTACCAGGTATCTTTTTCTAATTAGAGGGAACATCTCAAAGTATGATCTATGAAGCAATATTTCTTAACATGCACACTGTGCCAATAGAAACCCATGTCTACTTTGCCATTCTGGAAAACATTCATTTTTCTAAAGTTCACTCTCTCTTAACTCTACTTACTATAGTACCCAGGTAATAAAGAGTTGTTAAGAAGCTTGCACTTACAGGGGGAAAATTAATGACAAAAGAGTGATCATGTTAGGTATTAAACAGATCAAGTGGTTCACTGTACAGATTCAAAAAAGAAAAGTCCTAGAAGGTTGGAATAGAATGTTTCAGGCTTTAAGATCTCTTCTATGCTTGGCATTGGTCAGGACAGTCAGTGAGGCAGAGCCTGCAATTTGGCTTGTTGCCAGGCAGTCCATGTTTCGCATCATCTCCTCTGTATAAGCAGGGTGAAACTGCTGTTTTGGGCCATGGCCCTCAATGTCCCCAGAAGCACCTGACTGGTCAGCATTGCCAAGAGCACACCCCTTCCAGGGCACTCCCTTAGTCCTAGGTGCTAGCTTCTGTCCAGCTTTTAACCTCATCATACTGACTTACATGTTCAGGCTTACATGACTGTGAACAGCCCCAGCCGGTGAATAGGACTCAGTGCAAAAGTTGTGCTCAATGAATGTGTTGAATGGAAATAAAATGTTTGCATCTAACCCATCGATAAAAATGTTCAGCTAAGCAGGGATGAGTCCCAAACCCTGTGGGGTATCACAACATACTTGCCTCCTGTTTTATGACTATCCTTTTAATCACCTGCTTTTGTTCAGTTAGATCATAGATTGTATTTCAAAGTTTTAAATTATAAAATTTAAGATATTATTATTGTCAGACTATTGACTTGTACCACCCTCGAGCCCAGCCTTTTCCAAACTGAAGGGTCACAGCTTGTTAACAGGTAATGGAATCAATTCTGTGGGTTGTCAGCAGGCTTCAGAGTTGAACAGAAAATGTGTTCATTGTAAGGACTGTTTTAGGAAGCTTGTTGCAGATATGTATAGTTGTGCAGATTCTGAGTCAATTCACAATGCACTCCTTACTATGGCTGGGATCTAAAACACTTAAATGTCACTCATCCAGCCTGCAGTTTTCACAGACAGATGTCTTTCTAAAATTAAGATAAAACTGGGACGAGTTTCATGCGTGTCCAGTCCTCTGGTGTAGCCCCATGAGCCTGTGCACTTGGAAGAGCCCATACTCGGGTTATAGGTCAGTGGTTCCACTGCAGAGTTCGCCTAAGTCAAACCTTGAGTGTTTTTGTGGGCCAAGGAAGCACTGTTGAAGAGCCAGGGAGCACACACACACAACTGAGACCTTGCAGCAGCAGTGCCGGGCACAGCCAGCTGTGGGCTCACCATCAGCCTGGTCAGGGGCAGCCACTAGGGAGCCCAGGGGACCACAGGCACCTGAGGGGTCAGGTGGGACATACCTGGTTCAGTTGCTAACAGCAGCAGCAGTGTCTGCCTATGTTCTGAGATCCAGGAAAAAAGAGGTTCTCTACGGGGACAGGACTGACGCCTGTAGTATCAGGTCACCTTGCCCTGCTGTCCCCAGAATTGACCCTGCAGGACCTGTGCAACTACCTGCTCTTCCATCTGAGCCTGGAACAAGCCCTGCTGGTGCTCAGGCACTGACTTTTGACAGTAAACTGTTGGGAAACAAAAGTGAACACAGGGACATTAAAATAAAGCACATCGGGAGTTATTAGGATCCCTTAGTGTTTAGAATCTCTCATTTCAAAAACTTGCTATCACACTGTAAATAGCTACAGAATTACGTAGTACAGAAATAGGAATAGAGAGCAGCCCCGGGCCCGCCGTGCCGTGAGTCCAGCGGACTGGGGAACTTGCGGCGGGCGGACCGGACCCAGCAGCCCCGG
>PVIC010014287.1:0-26990 GCA_004025085.1 Thryonomys swinderianus | reverse complement strand
CTTGCGAGGCAGGCGCCAGAACCACTGAGCTAAATCTCCGGCCCGTAAATCCCTTCTTTCCACCCTCCCTTTGCCCTTTTTCTCCGTTGTCTGAGATCAGGAAGAGCCTTTTTTATGTAGGTACCATTTCCTATGACCACAGTGCAGTTACATGTGCTTATCTCTAACTAGACTATAAACTCTTTGAAGTTATGAGCTTTCCTATGTAATTTTTCTCTCCCTAGATTACCTAAGTATGCTTTTTACTTAGCTGTCGGTAAAAGAAGGAAAGATACTCATTTCTTTGCTAGGAATTTTTTTCCTGCTTTAAAATAAGCTTGTCTAAATCATGACCATGCAAAATATTTATACTACTTTCCTTGGTTGTCTAAGAAAATATGCATGGTATAAATGGATGTTTTTATTGTCTACCCAAATCCGTGAACGAAGCAGTAAAATTCTTATATTTTAATGTTTTACATGTGTTACCTACTAGACCTTTACTATTTTTTATGCTAGTCACATGAAAACTTATTTATGGTGTGTGTGTGTGTGTGTGTGTGTATAAATAAGTATATAGATATAATACATATATATTTACATTGTTAACTTATTATAACTTGTTTTATATTGTATCCAGCATTAATACTTTTATTCAGTTTAAAGTTTAGCTAGCTATAGTAAAATATTTTGATACCATTAGATGTATTTTTATAGGTAAAAATTCATATGAAGAAAAGGAAGTTTTATTTTGAAAATAAATTACTATTTGAAATAGAAACTTGAGATCGTTTTAACATTGCAGCTGAGTTAAACGATCATTCCACCACTACTAAGCATTGCATGTAGTTAAAAATACATTTATACATATTATTTTTAAAAACCTAGTTAACTTTAAAATATGTAAGTTTTCTTGTCGTTTAGGGTTCTGTGAAGCTGATCATCAAGAGGGTTGCAAATCATTGGTGGTTTCTATTTTCAGATTTCCACATCCCAGAGTAATTTGCTTTAATTTCACCCAATTTAACCTATACTTCACACCATCACCATTCAGCTTTAATAGCTATGTTCTATGCATAAGAAAAGCAGATAAATGTCCACAATTAGGCTGCAAATGATTACAACTAGTTAGGGCTTTATGAAGACAAAACTTAAAGGACTATGGCTCCAAACAAAGCCACAAAAGACTGCTGAAAATGCTGTCTCGAGAAGTCAAGTCTACTATGGCATTTGATTTATCACTTTTGTAGTTGATTTTACGTATTTTTAATATATTGGCAGGTGTGCCTACTCTGAAGTATGTTCATTATTGAATAATATTAATGCTCTGTTGTTTATTTTATTTTATATTCTTTATTGAATTTCAGCATAACCAGATTAAAGCCTTTTTTAAAAAATTAAAATAATAGCATTTATTTGAAATTGTGCATAATTCATTTGAAAGGTACTGGCATTTATATGCCTTGGTAATGTACTTGTGAAATTAAGCCTTTTCTGAAAAGTGGAACAAAGTTTTACAATTCTGGGTAGAATTCATTGCTAGATAGGTCTTAGTGTACAATATATAAATCTATGAGTAATTATCTATATGCAGTATCATATCTACACATGTATAAAAGACTCAGAAACTGTCTTAGCTCTACTTTTATTGATTACTGGTGTTTTTCCATGATGTATGTTCTGGCTGATGGTCTGTGCATGACAATATTTTAATATATAAAGGACTTTCTTATGATTAAGATTTTAAAAAGCGAAAATAGTCACTGTAATAGCATTTTCTAATTTTTAAAAAGTAATTTTACTTCCTTCTACAGAGCAAAATTGATCATTTTGGTTAGTGTACCTCTTTAATAAAGTGACTTATAAAGATTGCATTCCATCTCTTTTCAAAATTTCCTCAAGATTTGCATCAAGGTTTCATTTGTTGAAATTTATAACAAATATAAACAACGTAAAATAACAAGGCTTTAATTTAGTGCTTTAGTCGTTCTCTTAGACTCTCAAAGATTTTATGTAGATAAGAGTAGCAATACTGATGGGTAATAACTTTATTTTGTAGTTTATATGCATCTGAAATTCTTGCTATGGAAACACTGCCCATTTTAGAAGTATAATGGTCAAGGCCAGCCATGGTGGCACACCTCAGTAATCCCAGCACTTGGGAGGCTAAGGCAGGAGCATCACAAGTTCAAGGCCATCCTGGACTACATAGTGTGACCCTGTTTTCCCCTCTCCCCCCCAATAAAGGTAATGTTCACTATTTATTACACAAGGGTAGCATATATTTAAACCATGTAATTGTTTTAGTTAAGCCTTATTTTCTTAAATAAACTGAATAGTAGCTCATTATTTTGTTTCTTAGAAGTCAAAATAAATGTAGATTAAAAATCCAAATGATTATTGTTTTTATGTATGAATAACAAATATTTATAGGTGAACACATATTTGCTAACTTTAAAAATAATGTTCATGAATTAATATTTAGGTACTTTTGTTTATAAATCTGTATTTGTGAAAAAGTACACTAAAGCTCATCTTTAAATATTCTTAAAGAAAATAGTTATCTATCCTACAACATAGACCCATAACTATGGTAAGACAATACAGCAACATAGCATCAGTTTTATTAAACTAGTTTCATATGCTATATCATAAAACTTTCAGTCCAATCAGCAACTAAATTTAAATACTGCAAATTGTAGCAGCAAAACAATAATTCTGCTGATTAGCCCCTTTCCATTTCTTGTAAGTGAACTGTTTATGCTGTTGAGTACCTTTTGAAAAAAGAAAAAGGCAAAACAGCCTTGATTAGTCAAGGAGTAATTGGATGACTTGATTTTAGCAAGAGAATGAATTGGTTGATGATAGCCTGTAACTAAGTGTAGTGGTTCTGTTCAGATGAATACATAACATACAGTCATCAGTTCTTGACAGGTATAACATATAAGGAGTACTAAAAAATCTTGTGATGGGGGTGATAGGATGGAAATGGAGGGTAGTAAGTTTGCCATGAAGTTTTTGACTGGAAAATTTGAGTTGACTCTCAAAAGAATTTAGAGAAGCTTCGTTTTTAATAAATTGTACATAGGATGGATACAGAGGTCTGTCTTACTTTCTTACTTATAGTTCCCTTGTTTTATGCTCTGTAGAAAGAGTTGATGGAGTCATTTAACTTTTTTCAGAAGGATCGTAGATACTGTATTCTTTCACTTCTGTTGAAGATAATGGACTAAAGATAATGGTTGTAGGATAGCCATGTGGGAAAGCCTTAAAGCATAAATTGTATTCATATTTAACTACAGTATTTCAAGTCTTGATTATACCCAAACTTTATGTACACTGTATCCTGATTGATGATTTCCTGATTATTTTTAAGACCTTTCTTAAGTTTATATTAACGAAATGGCATAAAGCAAAAGTATTTTAAAATGTATTCATTTGTAATCTCAATTTTACTGTCCCTCCTTGAAAAGAATGGAGTACTATATTACCCCTTCTCTGCTATAATGTGCGGTGTGAATCCAGAAGTTTCAGTTGCATAAGATATGGGGTTGCTCATTTTTTACTAGAAAGAAATAATAGGTGAAATTGCACAGCTAGAACCTGTAGGCAATAGAGGGTGGAAAGGAGAGGTGGATGTCAGAAGGTCCAGGCCCATCCAAATCCATACTGGTACTGGCTTTGATTTGGCACCACCTGGTGGTGATTGTTAGCTCTGGTTTAATTATTGATGATGGCTGGTTCTTGTGGGCTGACAACTTGAGAATTGCTGACTTTAGGATTGCTGTAGGTGTTCTAGAAATCTATCAGGTAGTTAATAAGTAATTTTATTGACCAAGTAAGATAATTTGTGTTGGAAGACTCATGTGGAGGGCAAGTGACCTGTCTTACTCTTTGAAAGGATGTGCTGGCTTTTCCGTCTTTAGTGTCTCTAGGCCTTATCCTTCCCTCCATGCTTCTGGTTTCGTTTTAAAACTATAGGTTATTGTATTTAAGGGTGTAATTATTTCGTAGAGTATGTTATCTTGTTTTCAAACATCTGCTTTAATAGTACTTTTCATTTGGGCCCAAGAATGTGATCCCTGTTGTGTAATGTGAATGTACTCAAACCATCATCTTCCTAGGCTAACCCAAGATGTTCTTGGTGATTCTGTCTCTTTACATTCCTCTGTTCACCTTTCTGTATCTTAGAAGACAAGGTAAGGAATCCATTGATACTGTGAATAAAGGATATAAAATAGTTACTTAAAAATAAATGGCCAGCCATTTACTTGATTGATTAATACCTGTCACATGTTTACATTTTTTAAGCATTTAAACACCAGTTTCAAAATCTAATGATACAATATTTTATCTTTTTACACCATCAGCACACTTAAATATGGGACTGAATAATTTACACTTCATCGAAACCTCTACATGAATCCTAATGTAAACTTTAAAAGGCATCTGCATAACACTAGTGTTCTATTTAAAACATTGAGCCTTTTCCATCAATTTAATATTGTCTCTACCCTGTTACCCTTCATGCTGGATGTACTTTCTTATATTTGTATTATATGTTGATCTGTCTCCTGTATTAGATTATAAACACATTTGAAAGCAGAAACTAATCTTACTCACCTTTTTTCCCCCCTATTTTATACACAGAGGGAAAAGGGGGCTCAGAAATTCTTGCCAGCTGCTTTCTTCATGGCAGTTAAGACATTGGTCACTCCTCTTGCTTCCTATTAGCATGGATGTGTGTCTCCCTTTCTTGGTGTAGTTGAGGGTGTATTTGTCCCTGGGGACCGTGAGCATTCCTGGGATACTACTCATGCAGGGCATGAGTTAGATCACAGACTCAGTACTCGTGGTGAGGTGGCTGTGGTGATGGTTGTGCCTGGGGTTGCTCATGTTCTTTGTTACCTTGAGGCCCTTACTGAGTTCTACCACTATGGGTGACATAAAGCCATGGCTGTTGCTCTTCACTGACTGCTCTAGCTCTTTCTGATCTCTGAAATTTGCCTTCCAGATTCTTGGCATCATTAATTAGCAATTTTTAAAAATTTCCAGCATTTATAGTTGTCTTTAAAATCTTTGTGCTTTCAGCAAATATTTGATAAATACCTCTCAAGATTTGTATCTTTAACAGACTTTTATACTCTTCCATTTAACCGTCCACATATAATTTCTTCTGTTTTATATCATTTTCCTCCCCACAATACAAAGTCTTGTAAATTCTATTACACATTTTTATATTATAGCCACTTTCCTTTTAACTTTTATTTTTATTAGTATGTGTTTCCAGTACACGATGATTCATTATGGGGAGTTGATTACATGTACATAACACTTCTTAATTCTTTTAACAACTTCTTGGCCAATTTAGTGTCATGTTTACAACTAGAAACCAAGGATCTACTGCTCTTTCTAATGTTAGTCTCTCTCCAAGCCATTAATTAGATCTTATAAATAGAATCATTTAAAGAAAGTATGAGCAAACAGGTGAGCAAGAGCAAGATCATATGGCCATTTCTTTGGAAATCTACATGTATACTTATTTTAAAAGCTAAAAGAATATCTTTGGCCAGGGATGTACTTAAGTCACACCACGTCTGCCTGGCAAGCTCAAGATCCTGAGTTTGATTTCCCAATACCAGGGGCGGGGTCAGAGAAGATCCATCACTAATAATTAAGAGGTTTGGAGGTAAAGAGATAAAACACAAGAAACTTTTCATACCTGTTATTGTAGTCTGTTGTTGGGCTTAGCACTACTTTCTTTGAAATACTCATTGAATTTCTTATTGGATGTTACAAGATTTACCCTTTGTTGTGTGTTACATGTTTTGCTTCATATACAATCTGTAATTCCTAACAATTTTTTAAACAAAAAGTATCCTGAGTACTCATAAGTACTTAAAACATTCATTCATTCATTGAGTTCTTTACTCATTTTTCCTTATACTCAGTTGTGTATTAGCTTGCATAAAACTTAAAACTTCACATTCAGAGGTTCAGTTCCTCTTCTTAACAAATGTTTTTTATTAATCAATATTTAGAGTATCTTTTTGTTAATAAGGCATTACAGGATAATTGGCCTTGTTTCTCTTGTCCTTTTGTACTGGACTAGACCAAGGCACTGGAGAGACATACTAGACATAATCTCTGAGCTTGGGTAACTAAGAATAGACTTTTAGGTTGTAACACTTGATGAACATAAGATACTGCCTCAGATACTTCCCTCAGGTTTTAGACCAAATACCCAACACTTGCAAATTAAAAGAGAGAAGTTTCTTCAGAGGGAAAAAAAGAATGGGAGTGAACAAAACATAATAACAAGGATACATGAGGAACTTTCAGGATTTAGAGGTCAAAAGTTTGATTTTAGCTGCGGATTTCTGGACAGTGATGGTCATAAGCCTAGAAGATGGGGCAAGGCTTGTTTACATAGGGAGTTTTCTACTGTTAGAGGATACATGATGTTTTAGAAGTTAGGAAAGTGGTGAGATAGTTACTGGGAAGGATAAGTAGAACAAAAGCAGCTCAACATTGGAAGTAGGACAGAATCTCAAAACTTATTCTAAATACCATTGATTAAATTTAACTTTTATATCTTTAAAATATGTATTATGTAATATAAAGTAAGAAGTGAAAATCTTGTTGAGGTGAATGCTAGTTCTCACTAAGCTACTTTGTTTTTTGCATACTTCAGAAGGAGTTGATAAACTTCAGCAACTAAAAATGTAAAATCTTTGAGCAATTGAATATAATTAACCACATGTGTTGACTCTGGGTTATAATTCCAAACTTTTAAGTGACTCTATGGATTCCTTAATGGTACAGGTATCTAATTATCTATAATATAAGTACAATACCAGTAACTGTTAAGCAGAATTTTCTAGTGTTCTGTACATTTAAAAGAATTACATTATATAATATTGCAACGTGTCGCTTCTTTGCAGTTAAGTGATGTCAGTCATAACCAAAAGGCTGCTTTCGTTTCTCCTCCACTCATATGAATTCCATTTTTAACATTTTTCATATCTTCATGTCTGCTTCCTTTTTCCTCCTCTGTGTTTCACCCTTCTTATCCAATGCTTTATTTTTGCTTCAGGTTTAAAAGTATTTTTTAAAAAATTTAAATGAACTCTTACCAGTAGTAGAAAATAATGAACAAAAGCCTGAAGATTTTTCAAAACCTGACTGACTACTTTATTATTCCCTCCTGTAGTAAGTAGCTGTTTGTCTCAAGATTTGGAGTTATTTTTCCTTACAGCATTTCTTGATTGTGTCCATATGTCAGCTACTTTATACAAAGTCATATTGGAATAATTTATAATTTATTTAATTTTAGATTGCTCTCTCAAAATTAGCCACATATATTTGGCTAAGATTTTTTTTTTTTTTTTTGAGACAGGGTCTCGCTTTGTAGTTCAGGCTGGCCCTGAACTCACTATGGAGCCCAGGCAAGCCTTGAACTCAGCAATCCTCCTGCCTCTGCCTCCCAAGTGCTGGGTTGACTAAGATTTTTGAGAAGCCTGATGAATTTCTGACTATGTCAAAGATGATAATTTTCTTCCTTTTGGCTTAGATTTAGTTTAGATCTTTTCCTTGGAATTAGTGGCGAAGAGGTAGAAACAAAAAAAAGCAAATTCTATTTGCTACCCACAGTCCCACTTTCTACTCTAATATGATACAGTTAACCTGTAACATAGACTGGGTTATTTTAGAATATTGATTTTATCTTCAATAATAGAATTTTTCCTGAAAAGTGAAGGATGAAGACTTTAAAAACTACTTTTGATTGATAGAGTAATATGAATACATACACATTATTAAATCCATTAATATGATTCACTTTATGCTTTTGTATCAACTAATTAATAGTTTTCATGGCTAAACTAATTTCCATTTTAATTTGGAGTGTTTTGTTTTGTGTTTTAAGACCAGGTCTCACTATGTAGTTTAAGCTGGCCTCAAATTCAGTATGTAGTGCAGGCTATTCTCAAACACATGGCAGTCCTCCTACTTCAGCCTCTTGAGTGCTGGGATTGCAGGTGTACATCACCACACCTGGCAGTTTGTATGTGTACAGAATACTTTGTTTTTCCACAGATTGATAAATTTGTCCACTTTAATTAAAAATTGATAGGTAGGGCCGGAGGGTTAGCTCAGTGGTTCGGGCACCTGCCTCGCAAGCACAAGGTCCTGAGTTCGATTCCAGTAACCACATACAATGCTGGGCGTGGTGACTCACACCCACCAGCAATCAACACCACATACCATAGTGCCAGGCGTGGTGGCTCACGCTTGTAATCCCAGCACTCGGGAGGCAGAGGCAGGAGGATTGCTGAGTTTGAGGCTTGCCTGGGCTACATAGTGAGCTCAGGGCCAGCCTGAACTACAAAGCGAGACCCTGTCTCAAAAAAAAATTGAGGGCCAGAGGATTAAGTTTCCAGCGCCTGCCTCGCAAGCACAAGGTCCTGAGTTCAATCCCTGGTAACCACATACAGTGCTGGGTGTGGTGGCTCATGCCTGTAATCCCAGCACTGGGGAGGCAGAGGCAGGAGGATTGCTGAGTTCAAGGCTTGCCTGGACTACATAGTGAGCTCAGAGCCAGCCTGAACTACAAAGTGAGACCCTGTCTAAAAAAAAAAACAAATTTTTTTGATAGGTATAGCTTTCTTCATTTACTTCAAACTTGCAAGACTAAAGACTTAAACTGTCCTTTTTTAACAGAATTTTGATAGCAGAATGATTTATTTTACATTATAAAATTTACATTGTTCTTTGTTATCATTAAGGAAAACAAATTGATTTAAGTAAATACAATACACTAACATGCCTTTCTTCTATTGTATAACTTAAGCACTTAAAACTACGTATTATATGTAATACAGAGATAGAGGTCAAGTTATGAATTACATTTTGTTCATGCTCAAATTGTTTTTATTGTGAAAATAGGAAAGACTTTTAACTACATTAAGACTAAAGTTTTAAAATGTACCTGTAAACTGGGGCTTAACCTACATTTTGAAATCAGTGTATTTGTAGTGCAATAGATAACCCTACTCCCTTAAGCCACATTTCCTGCCCCATGCAAGAATGAATGATTGTCATATAATTCATGAAAAATAATAACTTAGTTTCCAGTGTTTATAGTTGAGAAACTGTACGTATCAAGTCAATTGCCAGTGCATGTTTCAGAACTTAAATGGTGCTCTGGATTCAATCCCCAACACTGTAAAGCAAACCGCCCCCCCAAAAAAAAAATTCCACTTTCAATAATAAGCTGGGGCACAGTGGTGCATACTTACTCAGGAGACTAAGCTGAGGAATCACTTGAACCCAAGAAGTCAAGGTTAACTGGCAGCATAACAAGATTCTGCTCATTTAAGATAATGATAGTGATGATGGTGATGTGGAGAACTGCAAAGAAAAATGGGAATAAGCTTTTGCAAATGGGATGGAGCAGAGAGGAATGAGTGTGCCAAGGAACAGAGAAAGAATTGAGATGTATACATGCACTACCTCCTCATGATAAATGTAATCATTGTGTACAAGTAAAATAATGAAAAAATCTTTGTTATGAAATCCATAGACTTAATGCAATTTTACAAAAATTTGAAAAGAGAAGCTTTACTCTAGTTAATGTATTTTATATAAATGATTGAGCACAAAATAATGTTTGTGTAATAATGGTTTTCTCCCTGTGGCTAGTTACTAGAAAACCAAAATTTTAACAAAAATTTGTGCAAAATTTTCAGAAAACTGAACTTGTGTTTAAGAAAAAATGGCTTGTGCTGGGTATAGAGATGTATGCCTGTAATCCCAGCTACTCCAGGGACTGAAGTAGGAGGATGGAAAGTCTGAGGCCAGATTAGGCAGTTTAAGGGAGTCCTTGTTTCAAAGTAAAACACAGAAAGTGATGGGAATTAGCATAGCAGCCTCTGGATTCAATCTCTCGATCTGAAGAAGAGGAGGAGAAGGTGGCAGAGAAAGGGAGAAGACAGGAAGAATTTACATAAACAAGTAAAACAACCAGGATGTGATTGTGGACCCCTGTAATCCCAGCACTCAGGAGACTGAGGCCAAAGAATCACAGTGAATGCAAGGCCAGCCTGGGGTACGTAGTGAGTTCAAAGAACTCATGAACTATATATGGCAAAACCCTGTCTCAAAACCAGACCAAAACAAGTATAAAACTGGTGTAAAATAGTTGTAAAAACAATGTATGTTCTCTATAAATAGTTTTTGAGACAAAATGATAAAGAAGTTTAAATAGAAATGATTCCTAAATGTTACTAAACTTCTTTTACCACTTGGTGACAATTTAGTGTCATAATTGAGAAATTGCCATTTAAAACCTGCTAATCGGGCCAGAGATTTAGCTCAGGGGTCCCAGCGCCTGCCTAGCAAGCGCAAGGTCCCCAGTTTGATCCCTGGTAACCACATTCAGCAATACAGGGCATGGTGACTCACACCCACCAGCAATCTGTACCACATACCACAGTGCCAGGCGTGGTGGCTCATGCCTGTAATCCCAGCACTTGGGAGACAGAGGCAGGAGGATTGCTGAGTTCAAGGCTTACCTGGGCTACATAGTGAGCTCAGGACCAGCCTGAACTACAAAGCGAGACCCTGTCTCAAAAAAATAACAAAACAACCTGCTAATGTATTTATTATGCAGATGTCAATACTGCATCATTGGCCCCTATAACTCTATAGGATATTTTTCATACTAAGTGTCATAGAAAGCTTAGTTTTTTTCTATAATCTTACTATTTGTGATGTTCTGACTTCTAGGAAGCTTTTATTTTTTATTTTCCTATATTATTGTGTCATTTGTATTAGATGCCTCAAATCTTATCAGGAAGTATATAATTTTGTGCTTCCCAGGAGGGCAGATTTATCTGTCTGTTGTGTTTATTAGTGAAATACAGCATACCTCTTATTTCTTGTTAATTTGTACATACAGATTTGATGTTAGCTATATGTCAAAAATATATATTACTTATATTGCAGTCATACAATTAAGTTTTTTATTATTGAATAATCTACATTAAGATGCCGTGTTTTGTTTTGTTTTGTTTTGTTTTGTTTTGTTGCTTTTTTTGGAGGCAGGGTCTCACTTTGTAGTTCAGGCTGGCCCTGAGCTCACTATGATGCCCAGGCAAGCCGCTGCGAACTCAGCAATCCTCCTGTCTCTGCCTCCCGAGTGCTGGGATGACAGGCGTGAGCCACCACGTCCGGCATTGTAGTATGCGGCATTGATTGTTGGTGGGCATGTCTCCACGCCCAGCATTATATGTGGTTACCGGGGATCGAACTCAGGACCTTGCGCTTGCGAGGCAGGCGCCGGAACCACTGAGCTAACCCTCCGGCCCAAGATGCCGTGTTTTTAATTGTAGGAAATTCTGTTTTAAAATTCTGTGTAGGACCGGAGGGTAGCTCAGAGGTTCCAGTGCCTGCCTCACAAGCTCAAGGTCCTGAGTTCGACCCCCAGAAACCACATACAATGCTGGGCGTGGAGACTCACGCCCACCAGCCATCAATACCACATACCACAGTGCCGGGCATGGTGGCTCACGCCTGTAATCCCAGCCCTCGGGAGGCAGAGACAGGCGGATTGCTGAGTTCCAGGCTTGCCTGGCCTACACAGTGAGCTCAGAGCCAGCCTGAACTACAAAGCGAGACACTATCTCAAAAAAAAAAAATTTCTTTGTAACAAGTAACAAAAATGTTTGTTTGAGGTGTATTCACTGACTTAGCAAACTCATGATTTCTGTGACACCTCTGTCTAAAATAATTAGTACTTCATGTTAGAAAATATATGAAAACTTTATTAATTTTATTGAAATCAATTTGTTTATGTTGGCTGTATCATTGCTTTCTGCTAATAATATTTCTTAGTATTTGTTCATTTTTAGTAATACTGTTCTTTGGTAATTTGAGTAAATCCCAGTTGAATTATGTTGCCACATTATGTCTTCAAAAGGGCATAAAGTCAGTACACATGCTTCAGTAATATCTGGTTGTTTTACCCTTATGTTTCCAGTTGGCAATTTGAAATTATGGCTTCAACTGCACTTTAAATATGTGATAATAGCATGTGTTTCTAATAAGGGCCAGCACCATTTTGTTCAGATAGTGTGAATGGTTGTCACTCATATATGACAAATGCACCTTCGCCTGCTTCTTTGATAGCCCCCTAAAAACCATACCCTCGAATCAGGCCGATGAAATTAGCTGCTGTGTAAATTGTGTGTCTGAGTGGTTCATTATCTAATCACCGTCAGAACCACAGTGATAAAGTAGATTGAAGCGGGGAAGAGGTCTGCCAGATGATTTCAGCCCCCACCTCCCCAAATCTGGTTTCCCTTGGAAACCCTAACAGTGCAGTTTAGAACTTCAGGCTCTCTTTCCTGAAATTCAGTATCTTTTTAATGTACTGAACTTGGAAATTTCAGTGATTCTGGAACATTTTTTTTCCTGTAAAGATCATAATTTTATTAATAGCTATCAAATTTTGAAATGCTGAGGCTCTTGAACTGCTGTTTTGTTGCTAGCGTCCTAAGTTTTGCTAAATTGAGAAAAACAAAACCACTATATCCGACTTGCATAGAATTCAGAATAATTTTTTCATGGTAGATGTTTATTCATCTTCTGGAAATCTTTAATTATAATGACATGTATTATTTGTTCATTGAATTGCTTCCTTTTATTTTAGGTGCTTTCGAAGATGATGATATCACCCATGTTGAAGGAAGTGTAGATCCCATTCGAGATATAGAAATAATTCATGAAGAGCTTCAGCTTAAAGATGAGGAAATGATTGGGCCCATTATAGATAAACTAGAAAAAGTGGCTGTGAGAGGCGGAGATAAGAAACTAAAACCTGAATATGTAAGTAAAAATTTACAGCTGTTTTTGATACTTGAATTTATTTTTCTTGATGAGAAATTTTTAAAATGAAGCACATAAATATTATATATAATTGTTACAGAATTTTAGAATCCAAGAGTTATTTCTATTAAAATTTTACCTGAAAAATTTATTTTTCACACAACCAAAAGTTGTGGCAATAGCTCATTTAAGGTGTTCCTAGTAAGCCATAATTAACAAATGCAGTACATATGCTTCAGTTGTTTTACCCTTAAGTTTAACCTTTAACTTAAGTTGTTGTTTTACCCTTATGTTTCCAGTTGGCAATTTGAAATTATAGCTTCCACTGCACTTTAAATGCATAATGTGATATACATATTTGAGTTTTAGAGTTTGATGTTGTGGTTTCATGATAAGAAACTTACTAGATTTAGATAAACGACTGAATTTAATGATTTGATGGATTTGAAATAGTGGTTTTCACAAAGCATTGGTCCTCAGGAGTTGATTGAATGACTGAATTCTTAAACGTAAAGAGTACTTTTCTATTTTTTATAAATGTGTCATTGTCCTTAATGGTCAAATATATTCTCTATCACATTGTTGGTGAATAACCATTAATAATGTAATAAATGTTTTTAAATCAGTTTTGAAGATTTTTGGGTTAATGTAACTGAATTGTCTTTTACATTAGAAAAGTAATGCCTTACTGTATATTTTCTTATTTATTAACACCATCCTTAGCCAGGTATAGTGGCACATGCATGTAATCTCAGCACTGGGGAGGCTGAAGCAGGAAGATTGCCATTTGCCTAACTATATAAGACCCTGGATTTCACTGCCAGGACCACAAAATTAATTAATTAAAGCTACTGCAGTTATTTTTTGTAACAACAGTTTCTTCTCATTTATAACTATTTTCCTAAAATTTTGAATGAGATTTGGTAGCATAGGTTGGATATGTGTCTACAGAAAAATCTAAAACATATTTCCATTTATTTTTCCCTTCACTGTCAAGTTCTTCTTGATAAATAGAAAACATTGTAGCCTAATTTTCTCATTTCATTCAGAACAAATTATAGGTCAGTGTTTCTCAACCTTTTTTTCATTATTAACACATCTGATGTAAAAAATAGAACTTAAATTAATTGAATTGCTTCCTGGTGAAAGAAATAAAATACTATTGAATAAGATTTTTCAGTTAGTCTTTACCTTTTGAAGACCACAAATTATTCTAAATACCTAAGGATTGTTTTTTTTTTTTAATCACTTCTCCTTTTACCACCAAGCAGTTTTTGCCCCTCTAGGAGAGGTACTATTATTTTTCTTTTTGGAGGTATTATTCTTATTAAGTGTGAGTGCTATGAATTATTTTGTAGCAAACTCAATATTTATAAATATTTAAAACAGTAGGTTTTAGGATTTTGTTTTTAATTATATGAAAGTTGCATTTTGGTTATCTATAATTAGTTTGGGGGAAAATACTGAATCTTTCACTTTGTAAACATCTTGAATTTCTATTGAGTTGGCCACCACTGGACATTTAAAATATATTGTTTTTGAACCGTGCAACATGCAATATATGTGTATGTATGTATGTATATTATATATATATATCTTCATGTTCTGATTGAAGAAATTCAAATTTTAAGATGTTTTATGATTTACTCTGCATGTCACACTTGAGATGAAAATAAAATTTTACTGTAAGAGCAGTTTGGCTACGGGCCAAATATATTTGTTTTGCTTTTTCTAACATATTTAATTTGTAAAATGTGACATTATTGATATCATATGTAAAGTTTGACATACACTTGTGGAACAAACACTGTTGAAACCTGGTCACATATAAATAGAATATTATTAGCACCCTTAGATTTCCCCATCACATCAGTCATCCTTTTCAACTAATGTTCTGACTTTTATAGTAATAAAATCCTTGCTTTTTTATACTACCATTATAGGATCTAAAACAATATGAATTCAATTTGCCTGATTTTGAACCTTATAAAATGGTATTGTATACATTTGTATGAGCATGTTTCACTCAACATTATTTTGTACATGTCATTCATGTTGCATTTATCTTTAACCTACTTATTTTCCTTATTGTAATATATTTTATTAAACATTCTTTTATATTCTGGTACACAGAAGATAGTCTTAGGGTGTGTACATAGCAGTCAATAGAATACATGTCAACTGGTCTAGATAACCCTGGTTTCCCAGTATAGGAAAGTTTGTCTTATAGTAAGCACTTGGCATTGCCATATTTTTCATTCTTGCAATTTATTAGCTATGTAGTGCTGTTTGTGGTTCTAATCTGCAGTTCTCTATTTAAGGTTAAATTCCTTTAAGAATATTTATTGGTCCTTAGTTATCTTCCCAGTGGTGAAGTGCTTGTTCTAATGTCTTTTTCCCCCATGTTTTTCTATTAATGTTTTCTTTTCAACAATTTGTGAATGTTATATGTAACATACATCCATTTTTTTTTTTTTGAGACAGGGTCTTGCTTTGTAGTTCAAGCTGGCCCTGAGCTCACTATGTAGCCCAGGCAAGCCCTGAACTCAGCAATTCTCCTGCCTCTGCCTCCCAAGTGTTGGGATTACAGGCATGAGCCACCATGCCCAGCATAGTGGTGTGTGATACTGATTGCTGGTGGGCGTGAGTCACCATACCTGGTATTGTTGTATGTGGTACCGGGGATCAAACTCAGAACCTTGGTAGGCAGGCGCCAGAACCACTGTGCTAAATCTCTGGTCCCAGTAGCATATTCTTGATACTGGATCTTTGTTGTAAACCGATACCTTTTCCTACTCTGTAGTTTCTCTTTTTGCTCTTTTTATGGTGTCTTTGAGGAACAGGTTTTAATTTGGTTACTGTTTTGTCTTAAGAAATCTTTCCCAGGTGTAAATAAGGTTCAAAATGCATGATAGGTATTGTGAAATAGAAGCAAATGTTCAAAAGGAAAAGGGAAAAGGAGGGGTAAGGGTAAGCAAAAAAGGGAAAGAAAAATTTGATGGTTAAAAAAACTAAACAAAGCTTATGTATATAGGGAGTAGGGGCTGTAGGGAAGGCAGAGGGATGGAGAAAAATGAGAATTAAGATGTGTTATATACTGGTACAAACTATCAATATTGAATATGATCATAATGTAATAATGTTCATAATTGCCTAATACTGTGATAAAATATATAAAAAGTACTGATAAAGTCAATTTTTAAAAAATCCTTCCTACCATAAAGTCATCAGGATTACCTTTCTTGTGTTCTAAGAGTTTTGTTTTACCTTTCAAATTTAGTCATTAATCTTTTTAGTGGTTATGTTTAGGTAGTATCCAACTTGATTTTTTTTGTGTGTCCATACAGAAAGTCTCTTGCTCCAACACTCTTTATTAAACTGTTCTTTCTCTGTTCTCATGAAGTGTCACTTCTACAGTAAATAAAAGAGCTGCAGCATCTTAATTATTTCCTAAGGATTGGCAGATGACCTCAGGTAGAACTGGCCAAGAGCAGCCAAGGGTCCCAACCCTCTAGAGAAGTGAGGATGAGAAGGGGAGGTTGGAAGGAGCAGTTCATATCACAATTTCTGGCTTCAGGCCTGTTCCCTACACTATTCTATATTTCTCCCCTGCCCCCTCTCTCTCTTGCTTGCTCGCTTTCTTTCTTTCTCTTTCTGTTTTTTCTTTCTCCCTTTTTTCTCTTTCTCTCCCTTTTTCTTTCTTTCTCTTTCTCTCCTTTCTCCCTCCCTCCTTCTCTCTCTCTCTCTCTCTCTCTCTCTCTCTCTCTCTCTCTCTCTCTCTCTCTCTTTCTTTCTTGTGCATATGTGAATGTTCGCACCCACAGCTTCATTCTAAAGCCAGCAGACCAGCCTGGGATCCTTCTGCAAAGAGGCTGATCCACTATTCTTCATTTTCACCATTCACCTACAGTCCTCAGTCTGTAGTCTTGATTGGGACAGAATGTGTAGTCCTTGGACCATCATCATCATCACCCATAGGCTGTTAGAGTACAAGTGATAAGTTTCCTGACCAGAACCTCGGCAGACATGCTTAACAGTCTTCTAAGTGATGCTAGACTCTGAGGGTTATGTCTGCAGAACCGCAGTACTCACTAGGGTTGAAGTGATAGAAGTGGTTTAAATCCTTTCACCTGTAGCTTTTCCTGTTGGTCAGTAATGCCTCATTATCTTACTGGGTCATTGGTTTGTTAAGATATTGTCTATTTAAATCACGTTACCATTGTTTTTGTTGCCTTTAGAAAGAGAGTATTATTTTTGGAAGTGGAAATCTCTTAATTAAAAATTACTCAGAATTTCCTAATACTGTAATAAAACAGCATGAAAGTTAGGGGGCAAGAAGCCAATCTTAGCCAGAGAAACATGTTTAAGCGTTAACTTGTTTTTTATTTTAAAGTACTATGTTACCTCTATTTACAAACTTGTTATTTTACAATTTTAGGGAAGATGGCTACTTTTCTGTGGGGAAGAAATTACAACTTTTTTTTGGCCTTCAAGCAAGTCACAACAGCATTTATAGCATAATGCTATTAATGTAAAAATGATAACTATTTTTATAAAAGCAATGAAAGTGTTATACAAATATAAAATTACTTGGGAAGAGAAATGGATATGAGGGAGTGAGTGGGCACTTTGGCTCTATTTGCTATAGTTTTGCTTTCTATTGCTGTGCTTTTTTTTTTTGAGATAGGGTCTCACTTTGTAGTTCAGGCTGGCTCTGAGCTCACTATGGAGCCCAGGCAAGCCTCGAACTCAGCAGTCCTCCTGCCTCTGCCTCCCAAGTGCTGGGATTACAGGCATGAGCCACCACTCCCAGCACTGTGGTATGTGGTACTGATGGCTGGTGGGCGTGAGTCTCCACACCCAGCATTGTATGTGGTTACTGGGGATCAAACTTAGGACCTTGCACTTGCGAGGCAGGCGCCAGAACCACTGAGCTAACCCTAACCCTAACCCTAACCCTCCAGCCCTGTGCATTATTTTTATATTAATTTATATTTAAGGAAATTATTTTCTTTAGGTGGCCTTAAAAAGAGTTAATCTGTTCCACTGATCCTCAGATCTGTTGCTTTGCCAGTACCATGCCATTTTTATAACAGTGGCTTTGTAGTATAGTTTGAAATTGGGGATTGGGATATCCCCTGTCATGTCCTTGTTTCCTAGAATTGCTTTTTGCTATTTTAGGTCTCTTGTGGTTCCAGATAAATTTTTGGATTATTTTATCTAGATCTGTGAAATATACTGTAGGGATTTCAATTGGGATTGCACTGAATCTGTATAGTAGTTGTAGGAATATAGCCATTTTGTTGATGTTGGTTCTTCCTACCCATGAACATGGGATGTCTTTCCATTTTCTGATATCCTCTTCAATTTCCTTTTTCAGAGTGTTACAGTTTTCAGAGTAGAGATCTTTTACCTCCTTTGTTAGATTGATTTCTAGATATTTCATTTTTTTGGACGCGTTCATGAAAGGGCATGATTTCCCAGTTTCTCTTTCAGTGAGTCCCTTGTTTGTGTATACAAAGGCTGTTGAGTTTTGAGCATTGACCTTGTATCCAGCTACACTACTAAATTTGGTGATTAAGCCTAGAATCTTTTGGTTGAGTTTTTAGGATCTTCTATAGTAATAATGATAGTTTAACTTCTTCCTTTCCTATCTTTATTCCTTTTATTTCTTTCTCTCATCTAATTGCTGTGGCTGATGTTTCCAGCACATATTATATTGAACAAGAGTGAAATATACTGTAGGGATTTACTGTAAGGTGATAGTGGACATCCTTGTCTTGTACCTGATTATAATGTGAAAGATTTCAGTTTTTGACCATTTAGGATGATGCTGGCTGTTGGTTTCTCATAAATAGCTTTTATAGGACATACTCATATGTGAAGTAAATAGGTCACAGATGTGTAAATATCATATCTTTTCTTTGGTATGAGAAACTGAAGATGTAAATGAGTACTAGAATGCATGATAGATAATGTGAAATAGTAAATATTCAAAGGGAAGTGGGGTTTAGAGGTAAGTAGTGAGGGGAAAGAAAAAATGTGATGGTTAAAAAAGGAAATAAAGCTTATATATATATAATATATATATTATATATATATATATAATATATATATGGGGTTGTAGGGTAGGTAGGGGAAAGGGAAAAATGAGAATTAAGTCATGTCATATACTGGTACAAATTCTCAATGTTGACCATGATTGTGATGTGTATACATAATGTATCAATAAAGATTTTTTAAAAGTTAAATGAATATACATTGTCCTTAGCTGTTCATAGTCTGTTTTTTATCAAACTATAATTTTAGCTTTGTGCTGGCAAAAGTGTCTTGAATTTGGAAGGGGAATATGGTTGTAGATGTGCAGATGGAAGAAATAGAGACATGAGAAGTCATAAGCTTTAGGATCAATTCTATTTCACTAACTTGAAACATGGTATAGGTGATGTAATTTATAAATAAACTGATGAGTTTTCTTAGGCTTGCACCATTTTGAGTGTAAGTTAGTGAACACACATTGAGACTCTTCACCTTTTAGTCTAGACTGTGTCTTAGATTAGATTTCCTTTGAAGCAAACCTTTAGGCAAGAGTTGCAGTACAGATAGTTTCTTGGGGAACTGTCTGAAGAGGCGCACATTAGAGTGGGAAAGCAAAACTAGAAAAGGAAAGACAATAAAAAAAGTATGTTAAGTGAGTAGTTTACTAGATAGCTGTCATAGTCTTACTGGAGATCGCTGGAAAGAGTATAGAAAGTTTCTTATACTGTAGTTTTCTACTGGGAGAGTGAGGAAGTGGCATGATTATCAGCCAGTTTACATCAGTTACTCATTGTGAGCCGCTCAATACTAACACTGTGCTGCTTGGTACTATGTGATTAGAGCACAGTCTTAGGCACAGTTCCAGATACAGCCTTAAGAAACTGTGAGCATGTACTGGACCTTTGGGGACATGAGGGTGTAGGCAGCACACCAGCTGTCTCTGCTGCATATCTCTACACTCAGCATACATTTACATTTTTTGTCTTGATTGCTCCATTTATTTTTGGTTGTCCTTTTGTATAACAAGTTTAACTTAGTGGTGATGTATTTTCTTGCTTCTAACTTATCTTTGGTTTTCTTTATAGAAAGACATTTGTGGGAAGAAGGATAAATCCAAAAAATAAAATGTTGAAATAAATCAGACACACAAGCTTAAATACTTTGTAGTATCTCTCACTTGAGTGAGGCAAAGTACAAAGAGCATAACAAAAGATGGCTAGAAGGAGATAAAGCAGATAGCTCTCCTGCAAATGAGAAAGGGGCCGCAGGAGAGGGGAATAAATAGAACAATGATATGCCATGTGCGGGAACCTAATAACCTAAAGGAATGTAAACATTATATATCATAAGCATAAGATAATATTATCATCAACTGGAATGAAAATGAGAAAAAGGAATTTAGAGGAGTAGGGAAGGAGTTGTGAAGATAAAAGAAGGGGATTAAAAAAGAAAAAAGCTATATTATATACATGTACCCATTTCCCAAGATGATTATAAGTTAAACTTTATGATGTACTACAAACATGTAATTTTTAAGAAAAATTATCTATATGATTATATCTACTAATTATGTAGGGAAGTTCCTATTTTTAAGAGTTTCTTTACGTTCTCTGTCAAGTAGTCTAAAGGTACAGAATTTGAAAGCTATTTAAAAGCTGTAACTAAGATAGATCTTTTTTTTTCACAAAATGTTTACCTGATTATTCTTTTTTTTTTTTTTTTTTCCTTTTTTGAGACAAGGTCTTGCTTTGTAGTTCAGACTGGCTCTGAGCTCACTATGTAGTCCAGGCAAGCCTCGAACTCAGCAATCCTCCTGCCTCTGCCTCCCGAGTGCTGGGATTACAGGCATGAGCCACCACACCCGGCATTATTCTTTAATATTGTTCATCCTCCCCTTGTTCATTTAAATGTGTCTTCTTTATTTTCTGAGTGATCATTCAGAATTCAACATCAGGCTTCTATCACTGTGAAATTTTCATTTCTAGATTTAGATGTCATATTTTTATGAAAATATGCAGGAAAAACGGGAGTGAGGGTGATAGGTTTCGACATAGGAGATACTTTTATGATCAGTCTGCTGTTTGAAATAAAACTGAAGGGATTTCTGGGAAAGTGATAGAGTGGTGAACAGCAGCAAATCAGCCTCTGTGAGATTTGGAGTCCAGGCACTAGAATATAACAGTAGGGGGAAGAGAAGAAGTGTCTAGCACCCAGCATAGATATGGAGCAAGAATTTGAGTCCAAGGCAAGTATGAAGACCTCAGCACAGAAGAGGGAAATGACAATGGCATTTTCTCCCCAAGTCCCAGCTTGTGGAATGAAAGAGGCAGCTCAAACCTACTGAGGCACAATATGTATAGGTTCTCCAAAGGCCTCCACAGAGATAGACACCAGAGGAATGGAGCAATAGAGTGTGTGGGCTGGTAGTGGCTGATGAGTAATTCTGGTTCAAATATTCCCCAGGAGAGGCTGACTGGCTGATCATGATTTTGGAAGTGACTAGTTGAAATCCATGGGTTGACCCATTTTGGGGCACCCACTGTCTGGGTGAGGTGAAGCCACCTAGGGTCAGGAAGCTGAGTTCAGGCTGGCAAGAGGCACCTAGAATGTTTTGGGCTAAACAACTTGATCCCAGCCTCATAGCTAGAAAGCCAGATCAGGCTAAACTTAAGTGGACTTAAAAGTGCAGGCTTGATGGGATGATCCACCACCCCATTATAACTCTACTGTAGTCTTGCTGGGATCAACCAACATGGATCTGGACTCTGTCTGCCCCCTTTATCTACCAGCAGAGATATGCCCTAAAGTAGACGTTTTTCCCTTCCTTCCTTTGCTTTCTTTTTCTTGATAGTTTCTTCTTGTTTTTATATGAGCATGAACACTGTTCTAATTTTGTTGTGGTTTCTTCTATTGTTTATGTTTTGTCCCTTTTTCCTTTCCTCATCTCTTTTTCACCAGTTTCCCAAAGTCTGCTTAATCTTCATCCTCTTGTCTTCCTTCTAATCTTTCTCTCTTCTTCTGTACCTCTATTTTTTTCCTCTTACCCCTTTTAAATTTTCTCTCCTGAAGGTAAAATTGCTCTATTGAAGGGATAATTTGTTTACAAATTTCTACTTTGTTTTAGATCTTGTTATATAAATTTTGTTAATATGGCTAATGGCAGCAAATTAATACTTACCACGGTTTGTTATTTTTTAGGCTGTGCTTGATACCATTGTTATTACTGAGTAGCCAAGATTATACAGTTGTTCTTATCAGTTGTTCTTATATGCCAAGACCAAGATTGCCTGAGGGTTGCAAACAATACTGTAGACCAGTACCAAAGAACCACGGACAAGTCCAAATATGTAGCAATTTCTGATGCCCATAAGTTGAAGAGGTAGAATCTTAAAACAAACTCAGAAGCCAAAAGGTACCTGTACTTAGAAAACATCTTTGAAAATAGTCATTTTCTAAGGCAGTCTCGATATTAGCAATAAAGCTACGTACCATAAGCAATTTGCAAATATCACCAGAAAATAAACTGGAAAAAAAAAGAAAAGAAAATCAGAAGCAAGATGCAGTCTGTTTTTGAGCTCACCCAAGGCAAACCTAGGAGAGAGTGAGGTGGAACAATTGGAAAGCCTCCTGAACTCTCTGAAATGGTAACAGTGGAAGTCACAAAGTAGGTGAATGGAAAAAGAAAATATCAAACTAGAAATAATTTCTCAGCTAACTAAGAAGATGGTGACCAAAATGAAGGACATAATGAATGTATAGTACATAGAGCTTAAAAAAAAAAATAGAGGAGCTTAGGAAAATGATAGGAACTGTGAACACTCAACATAAGAAAGATTCAAATAGGATTCATGAAACAGATTCAAACATACCTGGGAGATTAAAACTTGCATTGAAAGTACACACAGTAGAATGAACCAATGTGAAGACTGAATATCAGACCTAAAAGACAAGTTTTCACCTAGCAATCATGAAAACATTTTTTTAAATGGCAGGAGACCATGAAAAGTCAATCCAGCAACTTTTAGACAGTGCAAAGAAGAATATAAGATTATTCACAATCAATGAAAAAGCCTGAGATAACACAAATGACATAAAAAGTAATGGAGAAAACTGTTCACAAAAGTAATAGTAAAAAACTTCCCAAGAAGAAAAGAATTTGACATATACATAAGTAAGGCATTAAAATGCCAATTAACCACAATTTTAAAAATAACTATGTAGCTGGGGATTTAGCTCAAGTGGTACCGCGCCAACTTTGGATGCACAAGGACCCGAGTTCGATCCCCAGTACCACAAAAAAAAAAAAAAAAAACTATGTAAAGGCATATAATAGTCTAATCTAGAAATTCAGCACAAGAACAAAATATAAAAAGCTGTTTGAGGGCCCGAGATTTAGATCGGTGGTTCTGGCACGTGCATAGCAAGTGCAAGGTCCTGAGTTCGATCCCTGGTAACCACATACAACCAACTGGGCATAGTGACTTATGCCCAGCAGCAGTCAGTACCACATACCACAGTGCTGGGCGTGGTGGCTCACGCCTGTAATCCCAGCACTCAGTACGCAGAGGCAGAAGGATTGCTGAGTTCCAGGCTTGCCTGGGCTACATAGTGAGCTTAGGGCCAACATGAATCACAAAGTGAGATGAGACCCTGTATCAAAAAAAAGAAAGCTCTTTGAGAAAAGAAACAAATCACCTGTGAAGAAAAACCACATCAGAATCACAGCATACTTAACACAAACCCTTAAGTCAAGGAGGATTTGGATAGAAGTATTTCAAGCCCTAAAAGAACATAACCTCCAACCCAGATGTACTCTACAAAACTATCTTTCAAAATTGATGTAGAAATAAGATGCTTCTAAGACAAATAACATCTGATGAAATCCAGGACCACCAAACCAGCACTCTAAAATGTTTTGAAAGATATTCTAGAAAGAGATAGTGAAGACTGCAATCTATGAATCCCAAGAAAATGAATCTGCCAGGCAAGGCAAGCAATTAAATGGATGAAAAGAAAAGGAACTAACAAGAAAATTATACAAGAGTAAGCCAGTATGTATCATTATAACCATTAATGTAAATGGTCTCAATTCACCAGTTGAGAAAACAGATTAGCAGAATGGATCAAGACACAAGATCCAACAATATGCTACATACAAGAAACACATTTAACTCAAAAAGAAATTCATAGATTGAAAGTCAAAGAATGGAAAATATTCCATGTGACAAGAACCAAGGGAAACAACAAAGTGAATTTCAAGCCAAGACCAATTAAGAGAGATAAAGAAGGTCACAACATTCTTGTAAAGGGAATAATCGAGAAGGAAGAGATAACAATCATAAATATATACAATACCAGCACACCCAGCTATATAAAACGACTATTAATGGACATGAAAAATCAAATATGCACCAATACAGTTTTAATGGGTGACCAGTACTGCACTGTCACAAATAGATCAGCTAGGCAAAAAATTTAAAAATATCTGAACGGGGGCCGGAGGGTTAGCTCAGTGGTTCCGGCACCTGCCTCGCAAGCGCAAGGTCCTGAGTTCTATCCCCAGTAAGCACATATAATGCTGGGCTTGGAGACATGCCCACCAACAATCAACACCGCATACCACAATGCCGGGCGTGGTGGCTCACGCCTGTAATCCCAGCACTCGGGAGGCAGAGACAGGAGGATTGCTGAGTTCGCGGCGGCTTGCCTGGGCACCATAGTGAGCTCAGGGCCAGCCTGAACTACAAAAGCGAGACCCTCTCTCAAAAGCAAAAAAAAAAAAAAATCTCCCCTGGGGTTTCAAAATATTATTCCTGGTTTTCTTCCTACTTCTCTTGCAGCTCCTGAGTTGTTTTTTTGTTTTTGTTTTTCTTTTTGTTTTTGTAAACTCATCTTTTATCTTTGCTATTAAATACTGACTATATAAAGTGGAGTCCTATGTTCTCCTCTCTTCTTGTGCTAAGTTTTTTCATGATATCATCCCTATCCATGATTTCAGTTACTATCTAAATACAAATAAACCCCAGGTTTTTATCTCTATCTCTGATCTGTTTTCTCAGCTCCAGGTAAGTTTGGTTTTTTTTTGTTTTTTTTTTTTTTTTGAGACAGAGTCTCACTTTGTAGTTCAGGCTGGCCCTGAGCTCACTATGTAGCCCAGGCAAGCCTGGAACTCAGCAATCCTCCTCTCTCTGCCTCCCGAATGCTGGGATTACTGGTATGAGTCACCACGCCCAGCATTGTTGTATGTGGTCACCAGAATCAAACTCAGGACCTTGCACTTGCGAGGCAGGCACCAGAACCACTGAGCTAAATCTACAGTCCCTGGATAAGTATATTTCTTATTTCACATATCCAAGTTAGCACATCTAAACTCAGACTCTTTCCTCTCTCAACTTAATTCACTTTCACCATTTCTTACTCAGAGATGTGTGCTGTTAGATTATGCAAACCACCACCCTAATTATCTTGAACTTTTTTTCTTTCTGTCATTTCTCATACCTAGTCTATCACTGAATGATGTCAGTGTTTCTATATGAGGATATAATAGTATTCTTGTATTTTCTTGTATAAATGCATATATGAATATAAATATACATAGTTATAGATTTAAATGTACATAGCACAATGACACATTGACAAGTAGGAATGTTTTTGCAATTGTCCCTTTCCCAGTGCTCTGTATTGAACCTGGGGTCTTTGCACTGAGCTATCCAGCCCTTTTTTTTTTTTTTTTTTTGAGACATGGTCTCATTAAATCACCATGTTGCCCTGGTTGGGCTTGTACTTTTGGTCTTCTTGCTTCAGCCTCCCAGAGTGCTGGCTGGGATTACATGGGTGTGTTGACATGTTTAGCTCTTTTATGTACATTTGAAACTATTTAAATGTAAAACCAAGACAAAATAAGAAATCTTATGGTTTTAATATATATCAGTTAAAATATATGAAAATACTAGCTTATCAGGTAAGAGGGGATAATAGACCAAAGGTGCTATAATGCTTCTATTAAAATACAATAGAGGCAGTTCCTGAAAAAGCTAATCACAGAAGTACTGTATGAGACATTTCCCCCTTTACTATATACCCAAAAGAATTGAAAACAAGTACCCAAATATATATTCATGGTACCAATATTTACAATAGCTATCAAGTAGAAATAGCCTAAATGGCCTATAATCACAGCACTCAGGAGGCTGAGGGAGCAGAACTGCTGTGAGTTTGAGGCCAGCCTGAACTGCCTAGCAAGGCTCTGTCTCAAAAAACAAAACAACACATAACATTAAATAACCTACCTATATGTCAGGAGATGGATGGAAAACAAATTGTAGTATATACATACAATTGAATATTTCAGCCATAAAAAGGAATGATATACTGATGCTGCAATATGTGTGAATCTTGAATACATTGTCATGTTAAAGAAGCTGAACACAAAAGGTTATATATTGTGTGACTCCATATACAGTTATGTGCGATACCCAGAATAGGACCTGTTTGCAGATACCTAGGCTGGTTCTATAGCTTGAGTATTGTGACTTGTGCCTCAGAGAATATGGATATTCAGGTATTCCTCTATTATGCTGGCTTTAATTCCTTTGGGTATATACAAGGCAAGGTATAGTTGGATAAAATGGTAGTCCTGTCTTTAATTTTTTGAAAAATACCATACTGATTTTCGTAGTGGCCATGCAAATTTATATTCCTACCAGCAGTGTAGAAGGGCTTCCTCCTCCCATCCCCCACACAACCACATCTTTGCTAGCATTTACTGTTTTTCTATTCTTCATGATAGCCATTCTGACTAAAGTGAGATGGAGTCTCAGTGTAGTTTTGATTTGTGTTTCTCTAATGGCTAGAGAAGTTGAACTTTTATTCATATATTTATGGACCATTTGTACTTTTTTTTTTAAGTAGTATCTGTTTAGTTTATCTGTCCATTTCTTTCTTTTTTTTTTTTTTTTTTTTTTTTTTTTTTTTTTTTTTTTTTTTTTTTTTTTTTTTTTTTTTTTTTTTTTTTTTTTTTTTTTTTTTTTTTTTTTTTTTTTTTTTTTTTTTTTTTTTTTTTTTTTTTTTTTTTTTTTTTTTTT
>PVIC010014286.1:9577-36908 GCA_004025085.1 Thryonomys swinderianus | reverse complement strand
TGGATTTGAGCCTTTTCCTTCCTTTGTTTGATAAGGTTGGCTAAGGGTCTGTTGATCTTATTTATCCTTTCAAAGAACCAACTCTTTGATTCATTGATTCTTTGTATTGTTCTCTTTGTCTCCATTGCATTAATTTCTGCTCTGATCCTTATAATTTCCTCTCTAGTATGTGCTTTGGGTTTGTTTTGCTCCTCTTTTTGTAATTGTCTGAGGTTCATCATTAGATTGTTTATTTCAGTTTGCTCTATTTTCTGAGTGTAGGCATTCACTGCTATGAATTTCTCTCATAGAACTGCTTTCATTGTGTCCCATAAATTCCTGTATGTTGTGCTGGGGTTGTCATTTAGTTGTAGAAACTGTTTAATTTCTTCTTTAATTTCTTTTGTGGCCCATTGGTTGGTTAACAGAGTGTTGTTCAATTTCCATGTGTTTGTGAGGATCTTGGAATTTCTTTTGCTATTCAGCTCCAGTTTCAAGGCACTATGGTCTGATAGTATGAGGGAATAAATTTGATTCCTTTGCATTTACTTAAGCCTGTTCTGTGGACTAGAATGTGATCTATTTTGGGGAGAATGATCCGTGAGCAGCTGAGAAGAAGGTATATTCTCACTTTGTAGGGTGACAAATTCTGTAGGCATCTATTAAGTCCATTTGCTCAAGAGTTTGATTTAGCTCAAGCATTTCCTTATTGATTCTTTATCCAGTTGATCTGTCAATTTGTGACAGTGGAGTATTAAAGTCCTCTGCTACTACTGTATTCATGGTTAACTGGCTTTTCATGTCCAGTAATGTTTGTTTTATATAGTTAGGTGCATTAGAGTTTGGTGCATAAATATTTGTGATTGTTATTTCTTTCTCTTGGATAGCTCCCTGTACGAGAATATAGTGACCTTCTTTATCTCTTTTAATCAGTTTGGGTTTGAAATCTATTTTTATCTGCAAACAAGATAGCCACTCCTGCTTTTTTGCAGTTTCCTGTGGTGTGGAGGATTGTTTTCCAACCTTTTATTTTCAGTCTATGGGTTTCCTTCTGAATTAGGTGTGTTTCCTGTATGCAGCAGATTGTAGGATCTTGCTTCTTGATCCAATCTGCTAGTCTGTGTCTTTTAATTGGCCCATTGAGCCCATTGACATTAATGGTTATGACTGATATGGACATATTCGAGCTGCCATGTTTCCCTGTTCTTGGTTCTTCTTCGCTTTTCCCGTTTTCTATTTAGTTTCTTGTTTTCCCCAATGAATTCACTCTCCTGGGTCTCATGGGTATGGAATTTTCTGTGTTTTTTTTCCAAGATGTTCTCTAGAATGTTTCGGAGTGCAGGTTTCGCATGAAGTTTTTCAGGTGTTCTTCTTTATCATGGAAAAGTTTTATTTCCCTGTCTATTCTGAAAGATAGTTTTGCAGGATACAACAGTCTAGGTTGAAAGTTGTTTTTCTGCAATGCTTGAAATACTTCCCTCCAGGCTCTCTTTGCATTGAGTGTTTGTGTTGAAAAGTCTGTTGTGATCCTAATGGGCTTCCCTTTGTAGGTGATTTTCTTCCTTTCTCTCACTGCTTTCAGTATTTCATTCTTTTGTTGTGCATCTGGAACCTTGATAATTATATGTCTAGGTGTAGATATTTTTATGTCACAGTATTTTGGAGGCCTCGTTTATCTGTATGTCTATTTCTTTTCCTGTGAAGTTTTTTGTTATTATCTCTGACAATAGCTTTTTATGTCTTTTACACTGTCTTGTGTTTCCTCAGTGACTCCAATCAGTCTTATATTATTTGTCTTTGAGTCATCTAGAAGCTGTTGAATTGACTTCTCATGGTTCCTTGCTCTTTTCCATAGATTATATCTTTCCTGCTCATTGGCTGCAATGCTGCCCTCTAGATCTGAGATTCGGTTCTCTGCTTCATTCATCCTGCTGCGCAAGCTTTCATTCTCCTTCATCATTCCCTGGAGCTCTGCTTGAAGCTGTTTATAAGGTTCCATTGCTTCTGCTATCTTGGATTCTATCATCTCGCTGATCTCTTCTTTAATGATGTCTTTCACTGTGGACAGTATCCCTGTTTTGATCTCAGAGATGAGCTCTGATTTCCATTTTACTAGATCTGCTTTACTTACCATCTCAAAGAGTCCTGGTGTTTGGGTTTCAGTTTGCCCTATTTCCCTTTTCTCTGAATTTCCCTGTGGTGGTGATCTTTGTGTCTGATTTGTTGTATATTTCCCCATTTCTACTCTTTTGTTGTTCTAATGCTATTTGTTTGATTGTTTGCCTGATGACAGGGCAATGTTTGTTGCAGGTCTCTTTCTTTCTATTATCTGGGGCCCCTTGGATGTGGCACCTTCCTGGGGTGTCCTCCTTGAATCTGTAACGACCCTTGAGAGTTCTCAGTTCTGACACATCATGGGAGGTATTTGAGCAGAACAATCACATCGTCTTTGTTACCATAATACAATAAGTGTCAATATCAGCATTGAACACAGTAAATAAAATGAAAAGTTTTGTTAATTTCTATTCTGAAGACTTTGAGCTCATGAGTTACCTCTATGTTCATATGCCAAAATTTAGAATTAATGAGCAATGTGTATACAACATGTAGATCATAAATGTACCCCCAGAACCCTTTGGGGATAAGAGGTCAGTGGGGAATCAGGGAGGTAGGGGGACAGGAGGAGAGTGAAATAGGGTTAGCAGATTTATGAAGATCACCTATACTCTAGAATCTCATATATGCCAGTGGGTAATAGAGGATAAAAGGGCATATGTACAACAGTACCAACTGTATGCTGTAAGAATGTTGGAGACTTTGCACACCTTCTTATAATAGTACAGGAGAAGAAATAGGGCAGCCTAAGAGTCTTTTACTTCTGGGTATTGCTTCTGACAGGAAGGTAGGAGAGAGTGTGGGGACAAGGTAAAGAGGTGAATAGAGGGATCTAGGAGTAGATGGCAAAATAGACGCTAGGTTCCCTTATTTATTTATTTATTTATTTATTTATTTATTTATTTATTTTTTAATTTTTTTTATCTTGCCTGGTCTCTCAGAGCGGCTCCAGTGTGGAGGGACACAGGAAATCGCTCCAGCTCCTCTCAGGCCTGGGTCCTCACAACGCAGTTCCAGGGTGGGGTTGGGGCCGGTGGGCAGGCCTTAATCCTCCATGGTGGGGATGGCGTCCAGGTCCATACCTGAGTCCTCGCTGCACGGCTTCGGGGTGGAGCAGGCTGGTCCGCAGGCCTCAGTCCTCCGCCACAGCCTGCGCCACAGCAGCTGCCAGGAATGGAATGGTGCCCAGGGTGTCTGAGTCCTCTGTGCAGCCAAAAGCAGAATTCTTATCAGAAACAAAGCCAGCAAGGTCCTAGAGCAATATCTGTAAAGAACTTAAGACAAAAGCATCGACCTAGAATGTTATAACAAATAAAATATACTTTAAAATTAAATAAACTCCTGTTCAGACATAGCAAAACTGAAAGTATTCATCACCAGCAAACACAAAACAGTGGAAGTGTTAAAATGATTCATGAAGAAAGAACAGTAATTGATAGGAATATGGTTCTACACAATGAAATAGTATGTATCAGAAATGGTGACCTTTTTTGTGCCAGTTCTGGGGATTAAACTTAGGGCCTTTGTGCTGAGTCATATTCCCAGACCTTTCTTATTTTGTACTTTGAGTCAGGGTCTTGTTAAGTCACTAAATTGCCCAGGATTGCCTCAAACTTATTTCAGCCTCAGAGAATATAAAACTTGATATATGTGTTTATTAGTTACCACTGTAATGATATCAACTTTGAGCAGATTTACAGTGAAAATGTATGGGAATAGTAGCATACAGACAGAGAACAGAGAAATGGAAATAGACTGCTATAATGTTCTTATTCTATACGCAAAGTAAAATAACATGACTTGAAGGTAGGTTTGTGAATTACAGGTATATAGTATAGGCTCTAATTGCAATCACTAAATATACAAAACTCATACCTAATAAATCATCAAAAAAGATAAATAGAATCATGAAAAACATAAGTAATCTCAAATGAGGCAGAAAAAAATGTGGAAGAAGAAAAAAGAGACAACAAGGAGAAATGTCAAGATGATAAAGCTTAAACTTGCTAAAATCAATAAACTATTAAATGTAAATGGTCTAAATGCTGCCAGTGAAAAAGCAAGAGATCATCAGACTGGTTAAAAAAGCAAGATCTAACTATATGCCACTTGCAAGAAAGCCATTAAAATACAAAGATGTGTAAAATATATCCCATGTTAACACTCATCTTAAAAAGCTGGAATGGTTATATCAACATCAAACAAAATACACTTGGGCATGGCAAATCACCAGAGAAATAGAAGAGCATCATATAATGATTAGAAAGTCAATCTACCGGAAGACATAACTCTATTTATATGTCTAACAAGAGAGTATCCAAGGATGCAAAGCAAAAGCCAAGGACTGTAAGGAGAAACAGTGAAATCTGAAATTATTTTTAGGAGATTTCAATACCACTTGCTCAATAATTTATAGAGACAAAAAATAATTAGTAAGAATATGGAAGATTTGACCTTATTAACTTATTTTTCCTGACTGAAATGCAGACTCTCACTATCAAAAATAGAACACATATTCCTTTCAAGGCAATATGCAACCTTTACCAAGATAGACTCTGTTCTTGGTGATAAAATCAATCTCAGTGTATTTAAATGACTAATGTATACCTTCTATTTTCAATTGAATGACATTAGAAATCAAATCTATCCTCTGATCACAATAGAATTAAATTACAATCAAGGGCAAAAAGTTATTTGCATCCTTAAAATATTTGAAAAGTAAATGACACACCTTAAATAACTATTAACCAACAAAGAAATAGAAAAGGGAACTGGAATAAATGTTTGAACTGAATGACTATGAAGATATAATATTTAAAATATTGTGGATTGCTGCTAAGTTGCACTAAGGGAAATTTCATTTCACTAAGTACAGATAGGAGACAGTTTTATGATGTTCCAGATCAAAGACTACCTCAGATTCTACTTGAAGAAACCAGAAAACAAAACAAAACAGAAGAGGTGATTAAAAAAATAAAAACAGAGCAACATAAGCGTCATAGTAAACATCAAAGTGAGAAACAATGAAATTGAAACCAAAAAATAGAGTAAATAAAAGAAAGATTTTTGAGAACAATCAAGCTAACTTGACTAGGAAAAACTCACTACAAAAATATTATCACTTAGATCTAGAATGTCTGCAGAAAGGAGCTTGTGTTCAGAGGTGGGGCTTCTGGCGACTAGACCCTGGGGACACTATACTCACCATTGGATTGATCTGCTACAGGTCAGAGCTGAATGTGCTGTTCTGAGGTGAGGTCTGGCCAGAAGAAAGAGGCAAGTCCCTGGCTGTGACCTGGAAGAGTCTAGCTCCTTCTCTGACTCCTCCCTTCTTTGTTCTCTGCTTCCTGATTTCCATGGGTTGAGCACCTTTTTTCCCTACTGTGGTCCTCTGCCATCCTATTTCTGTCCTAGAGTCAGCTGAGCACCTGAAACCACAAGCCAAAATAATTCTCTCTCTCTCTCATAGTTGTGGATGTGATAAAAAAATATAGTGAATGGTGTCATCCAATGGAAAGCCAGGCTTCTAAAAACATGACAGTGTGTCCTCATCCACTGTATTCACTCATCTGGCTCCCTGTATATTCTGCCTCCTCCTCCAAGGGCCATGAATCAATTCAGGATATCCAGAGAGCAAGAGAAATGCAACTGAAAATACTCACAAGAGAATTTCCACAATTTTTTCAAAAAGTGGCAGAAATAATGGGATAAATGTGTTTCAAATGAAGGGAAGTATGTTGAGAGGAATAAATGGCAGTATGTCTTTCACCATATTAAATTTTTAAAAACTTGGACACATTTTTATATTGCAAAGTTGTTCAGCACTTACTATGATTTAATTTTAGAATATTTTTTCCCACAGCCTAGCAGCTATTATCAGATACTGTCAAGGTAAAGATTCCCTCTAAAGATATTCCTAAATACATACTCCTATTTGCTGGATATTATCTCTTTGTCTTGCTGCTCATAAAATTCCAGTATCTTGCAAGTTGTACTTTTTGATTTCACCTTCAATGCAGATATAAGGGAACAGTACAACTGTAGCTCTCAGTTTACAGACTTGACCATGCTAGCCTGGCTCCCCTCTAGAAAGCTACTTAATTTGGGGAACTGTTTACTCACTTGCTCTGTAGATCTACCTGAGTCCTTGGGGTCAACTAGGAGCAACAAGGTGACAGTCCGTACCTTACCAAAAAAAATGCAGTCTTCATAGGGCTTCTTTGCAGCTGGGTGTTTTATTACTTATATAAACAATATTTGTTTTTAAAGTGAGCTATTCTATCCTACTGTTTGATCTGCCCGCCAACCACCTTAGTATCAGATATTCTGCCTGTGCCATCATTTTCCCCAAAGTGACATAAATATCCACACCAACACTCAGAACAACTGGACACCTTCACACACAAAAATGTTTCTGTTCCTTAAACTGTTTCCCAGCTTGCTCCTGCCATTGGCAGTATGCCTTTGTTGAATCTCTTCATATTCTGACTTTCCTTACAGGAAAACCACCAGCGATACAGATGCCCTTTCTCACTGTGTGTGATCTGAAAACATGGCAACAGTAGGATACTCGGGATTCTGGCTTCATGCAGAGGTCCTCCAGATTTGGATTATTTGTTCCATTTTAACATAGCCATTTGGTGTATGAGAAGGAAAACAAAAAAAATTTTACTCGAGGTGCCTATCACCTTGCCCTGTGGTCCCTGCCCCAGATGACAAACTTGCCAAATGTTGCTGTCGGCACTTCCTCTTCTTTCCAAAATGTCCCATTTTTTACGGCAACAATGGTGGTTTTTTTTTTCCCAGACTACTTGTCAGAAGGATGGATGAAGCCAGGGGAGGCTGGCGAGGCAGGAGCTGAGTGCTTCTCAGGCTGAGCCTGGCTCCCGAGACTTTGATCTTTTGAAGACACGTGGAAGGCAGCCAGGGCAGTTCAGATACACTTACCCAGTAAGTGATTATTCAGCTGCATCTTAGAATGACACAGCTTGGCGGGGGCTGACAGCTATTGTTACCTTCTGCAGTCCTTGGGGGCGGGAGCCAAGGAAATATGGGGCAGAGAGGCAGCCTTAGGGGGACTGGAGGTAAGAAGTCATCCAGCCCTATTGTTCAAGTATTTGCAAATCTCTTTTCCTCGCCCAGTTTGAGGTGGGTAGTAGTGTGAAATAGAAGTTGGTAGGAAGAAAAATGTCAGAGCCCTTGATTCATGGGTGGAATAAAGGGAAAACGAGGACAGATACTATGGGAAAGTGGAATTTAATGGGGTTTAATGATCATACAATTTGGGGGGAGTGGACAGCATGAATCCACCATAGCTCAGTGTACATGCAAGTGTTTTATGGTAATGAATATTAGTGTTGATGCACTTTGTGACTTTCTTTCCTGTCAGTTTTCATTTATATATATACACACACTACAATAAGTGCTTATGAAACATTTTACCACTGATCATCTCCAGCAGGATGTTTATTCTTTTGACAGATGAGCTGATGTTCAGGATAATTTCTGAGTAGTAATTTCCACTGATTGTTTTTTTATCAGCCTAATGAGCTAATACTCCAATCAGGAGTGTGTGTGTGTGTGTGTGTGTGTGTGTGTGGTACTAGGTATTGAACTCATGGTTTCACTCTGAGTTACATTCCTAGCTCTTATTTTTTTACCTATCCTAGAGTCAGACTTGAGACATCCCATCTGAGCCTCCTGGAGTGCTGGGATCACTGGTGTGCCTGGAGAGGGAAGTGGTTTTTACTTGGTGTGCATAAGTGTTTGGGAGAGAGTAAGAAAAAAAAAACAGAAAGGTGGCCGGGCTTGGTGACCCAAGCCTGTAATCCCAGCACTTGGGAGGCAGAGGCAGGAAGATTGCTGAGTTCAAGGCTTGCCTGGGCTACATAGTGAGCTCAGGGCCAGCCTGAACTATAAGCGAGACCCTGTCTAAAAAAAATTAACAAACAAAAAAACCCAGAAAGGTGCATTTCAGATTTCCTAGGGAAAATACATGTAAACCTTTAGGAAGGCTTTTTTTTTTTTTTAAATTATCTTACTGCTTTGTTTTAATGTCATTCATGTAATTTAATCTATTTGGAAATTTCAAGTGATGGAGCCATTTATGCTTATTAAAACAAAGTAGCACTGACATATCAAGAACTTTCTTAGATAATTTACAGAATGACTTACATTAAGGAACCTGGGTAGCAGAAGTTGCAGAACTGAGACGTAAAACCAAGTGGTCCGATTCTCAATTCATCCCCCTTTCTTCCTGATATTTATACATGTAGTGGCTCCAAATAATGATCTGGTGTCTGTCCTAATTGTCTCAAACTGCCTTTGAGGAGTAGGTGGGGATTCAGGAAAGAAGGGTTTCTGAAGGGTTCACTGTTTTATCATCTCAATGAATCAGGGAATAAGTACCATTGAAAGGCTTTTGCTTAAGCCCCAGCTGCCATGACAGTGAGCCCTAAACTTCCTGTAGGGTGCCAAGAGTGTACCATAGTGGTGGATCTTTACTTGAAAGCTGTGCTGAGTACAAAAACCAGCAGAATTCTGGAAGTACAGATGATTTGAACAAGAAAGCACTTGGCTGTCAGCTGGGAACCATTTTGGATTTAACACACAAATAAAACTAGAGGGAATAAACAATTGCTTTAGGTCACTTAGCAGGCTGGCTGGTCACATGAAATTCACATGAAAAGTTATGGACATCGCTGAGGCCTCCTTCCATCCATTTTCTCATGAGGCCAGTACACTTCTGTTGAGGGTTTTCTTTGTTGTCTGTGCTTGATGCTGAGATTCAAAGATGAAGATTACTCCCTAGCCTGTGTGTTTCCCCTTAGGAGCAGGGAGTGGACACGCTTCTGATGATTACACCAATTTGATAAGCACCATAATAGAGACCTAGAGAGTCTATGGAAACCTAGAAATGATTGCATTTCCAGGATGACCTCTTAGAAAAAGTTACATTTCACCTACGTTGGTGGGATGAATGTGTGGGCAGCACGAGAAAAGTGGGAACACTTATTCCTCAGTCTCCATGGGCTTCAAAACTCTGAAATCCAGTACTTATCACCATTTCAGCCCTCAGTGAGAATGTCACTCTCATGGTAACTGCTGAATAGTGGGCACCACTTACATGCTCATCTTCACTGTCTTAAGTTTCAGTGCATTTTAAGTGCTGGCCCTGGACTGCAAATGAGGGAAAAGGGATAGCGCTAACCAGTGTTCCCCAGGGACCACTTCTGTGGGAGGCGGTATTTCCACAGACAGGACGGGGGGTGGTGGTGGGGGTATGACTTCCGGATGATTCACCCTAGACCTCCCAAGTGCCAGTTCACCGTGGAGCTTTTGTTCCTAGGAGAATCACATGCCATTGGCAATCTGACAAGAGGTGGAGCCCTGACAGTAATGCAAGTGACAGGGGGCAGTTGTCAACACAGGCATGGCTTCCCTTGCTTGCCACTCACCTCGTGAATGTGGCTGGTTTCTCACGAGCTACAGACTGGCACCTGCGCAGGGCACAGAGGAGGAGGACCCCTGCTCTAAGCCTAGAAGCTAATATGAGTTCAGAGAAAGGCTGGTGTTAGCCCAGTAAATTGTAAAAATGCTGAGATCTTTCAAAAATGCTTTCTATTTGTACTATTTCTAATGGGGGGAAATTTGTTCCATCCTCATTGATTTCAGCCCTCCTCACCGTTTCCAGAAGAAGTTAATGAAGAGTACCAAGGCATGAATGTAAATTAAGAAAGTGACACAGATGATATGAGGGGTCTATAGGAATGAAAGGTGAATCCTCCATTTTACAACATGCGTGAACCCAGAGGGGAGAAAATACTGAAAAATCAGCAATATCTGATACCTCAGAAAAGCTTTCAGGATGCGACATCTTTGAGAAATCTTCACAGAGGAATCCATGGAAATGAGGTCCATCTGGAACAAGTGTCTTGAGTTTGTTTGTTTGTTTGTTTTTTCAGTACTAGGGATTGAACTCAGGCCCTTAAGCTTCCAAAGTAGGCATGGTACCACTTGTGCTAAATCCCCAGCCCCAGAATAACTGTTAACCTAAAAACTTTAAGGACCTCTGTGTCTAACCTGCCATCTTGTCTTGCTGATGTTTGGTCTTTTTCTTTTCTTTTCTTCTTTTTTTTTTTTTTTGAGGCAGGCTCTCACTTTGTAGTTCAGGCTGGCCCTGAGCTCACTATGTAGCTCAGGCAAGCCTCGAACTCAGCAATCCTCCTCTACCTCCTGAGTGCTGGGATGACAGGCATGAGCCACCACGCCCAGCACTGTGGTATGTGGTATTGATTGCTGGTGGGCCTGAGTCACCATGCCCAGCATTGTATGTGGTTACCGGGATCAAACTCAGGGCCTTGTGCTTGCAAGGCAGGTGCTGGAACCACTGAGCTAAATCTCTGGCCCATGTTTGGTATTTTTTGTTCATTGCTGGTGTCAACAAGAAGGTGAGAAGCTACCACAAGGTGGGAGGCTGAAGAAGCACAGCATTTCCCTCCCTGATCTGTGGAGCCGTGTATAACTGAGTGAGTCCAACAGGTGCCATAATCTGAGATAGACATGTGGGAAAACCAAACTAGTGTTCTACAAGGTGAAGGGAAGGTGGAAGAAAGGTCATATTGCAGATAGCCTTGTGAGTCCCTCTGAAGACTTAAGTGTCCCTTTGAACCCAGCTAAATCTAAAAGACTCCTGTCAAGGGATCCAAAGACTCCTAAGTCCAACATGTATTCCCTGTGGCCAAAGTGGTGAAGGAAAGGAGAACTCACTGCAATTCACAGAAGAACCACAGACCTCAAGGAATAAAGGAAAATGGTTTCTCCGTCAGAGCCGTGGCATGATGTTAATGAGGTCAGGATGGGGCTACATGTCTTTTCCAGACAGAGAGACTGGATTTCCCTCCCCTTCAGCATCTATCTCTGTCTACACATGCATTGTGTTTGGGTTTTGTTCCTCTCCACTGAAGTTTGCTTGTGTTAGTCGAAGAGGAAACTTTTGCCTAACTCCAGAGTTGGCATAGACCTCTAGAGTGGAGTAAATTTGGAAAGACCCGAAATATGCATTATGGGGTGATTAGACAAAGTTATTGATCTTTATTTTCCTAAATAAGGCCAGAATTAGGAGTCTATACTACTTGCAATTATTTGATATACATAATTATTTGATGCATGCAGGGAATGATATAATTCCTGCTTTTAAATATATACATCCATTGATAATTTTATGTGTTAGCTGTACTGGAACATGTTTAGTTACATATTTAACTGAAGATGATTCTGAATGTGTCTATGAAGGTGTTTTGGGGTGAGATTAACATTTAAACTTGTGGATATTAAGCAAAACAGATTGCTGTCCATAAATGTAGATGGGCCTCACCCAATCATTCGGGCCTTAAAAAACAAACGCTGATCTCCAGACAAAAAGGAGTTTTTCTTAGGATCTCACCCTGATGGTATATGCTGAAAATAATGAACTAATCAATTCTCTACAACTCTGTGAGCCTGTGTCCTGATGTCAATCGATCAATCAATCAATCAATCTCTTACAGGTTCTACTTACAGGCAGAGTCATACCAAGTACCTACTGTGTGCCTTGCCATATTCTTCACTATTTGTATCTACCTCATCCTCCCAAGCATTTTAAAACACAGCTGTTAGTTACTATCTCCATTTGATAGTAACAACTTGATAAAATTGAGGCTGAGAAATTCTACTTCACTTGATCAACAGTGTGCAGTTTATACGGGAATGAGGACTTGAACTCACATCGGCCTGACTCTGATACTGTGCACAGTTCCCAACGTGATGACAAGTAACCAAACAAAACGAAGCTAATTAAGTGGCAGAACATGTGAAAGGAGAGGACCCACAAGTGTGGAGTCATCTTCCAATAATCATCATCGAGGACATCACTCACAATTGGAAAAGATGGGCTGCTGGAAGACACAGCGGCTTGACTCCCTGGCAGAGACAAGCACAACCCAGATTGCTGCCTCTCTCTCTGTCTCTTCCTATTCCCCACATTGCTGATGAGTTGGAGCTGACTGGGGATATGCCCTGGAGGGAGGGGGTGGGAGGAAGGGAGGGAGGGAGAGAGAGAGAGAGTGTCAGAGTCTATGGCTGCCCCAAAGAAGGACAATCAAGTTTCACATTAGCTTCTCTCATGACTTCATCATTGATTATCTCTTTTTGTTAAAATGTGTTAGAAAATAACCCAGACAGATTTCTGGAATACATATGGCTTGGAGATTTTATTCTTAAGTGCAGGACATTCCACTGAGATCAAGCTTAAATATTGACTCATCAGAGGAAGTGCAGTCTCTGGGTAGTGCCAATGGATGCTGGCGGTTGAATCTTAGCTCTGTGATTTTAATTTGGGTGGACATAAATATGGGCAGTGCACCAAGTTTCTTTCCAGATCTCTACTGTCTGGTCCCAGAAACAATGAAAAATAACGATTAGTCAGACTACTTCCTCTGGCTTTCCCTTCCTTCACTGTCCCTTTTCCTTTCCCCTTTTCTTTGGTGCACTCTGCTCCCATTTGACTGGAGAACCTTCTCTCAGGTCTGGAAAGAACTGATTTTGACCATTCTTCTGCTGAGAAATAACTAGCTCACAGAGGCTGATGCCGAGGTCACTGAGCATCTTTGGTTCTACAGATGAGTATTTGATGATATAATTTCCATGCCTCCTCCCCTATTCTCTCTTGTCTTAGGTAATCTAGTGCTGATCAACTGATTGTCCCCCTTACTTTTATTAATGTGAACACTCATTTATTTCCAGCATCACACAGATTTTCCAGTGATGTATTTGCATCCCGTATGTACCTCGGTGTTCTCCAACATTAATTCTGTTTTGTTTTTATTTCGTTCTTTGTATAGTCCTAAGTAGTCCCTGATGGTGTGTGTATGTGATTTCATATCACGAGAATGGTGTGGCCATGGCAGTGAAGCAATAGGGTGTATCATAAATCAACCACAATTTGAGGAAACGATGACAGGTGTGATTAATAGGCTATTTCAGCTCTAATTTCCATACAGTTATTCTCTGATTCACAATTACTCCTTGGAGAAATGAAAAGTAAAAGCAAGTACAGTGTGGGTGGTAGATTCCCTCCCCAGAAATTCACAATAGTCATCATATCCATACAGGAAGGCAGATATTTGTGCTTTGCAATACACGGACATTATCCATGGCAACTGGGAAACTGTCAGCAGTAGAAGTGAGTCACCTAAGGCTTGTTTTCCCTTCGCCTGGGTAAAATGAGACTAGTTTTATAAAATGGTCAAGAGAACTAGATAATTCGTGGTAGGGGTGGCCAACCACTAACCTGGCACATGACCTAGGCCAGTGGGGGCTTAGGTGGCAAACCTATGCACATGTACTGCCATGGGCTATTTGTCATCACTGTATGCTCTAAAAGGTTTGCCATCACTGATTGATGGTACAGTAAATCTCCCAAATGAATCTAAATTATTAGTATATAAATTATATAGATAAGTGTGATGAAGAAGGGGTTTGTTTTTACTTTAAATACAAGGAGAAAACGTGACCAATTTTACCAAAGGGCATTTTCTATACAGATAAGATTTTTGGCTGATCTGTTTCAGCCAGAGTGGATGACTTACTTACAAATCAGGATTTTTTCAAAAGTTAAAGGTGTGCTTAGAATTATTCTAGGAAACGGGATGATCTGGGCTAACTGGAACACGTGGAAACCACAGTCACATTTGTGGCGATCACTGTGTCTTGTCTGCTTCACCACTAGATCCTTAGGTACGAGGATCAAAATGTCTCAGGAGCCTTTGCCCATTTTGTTCTCTGCTTGGAGCAAAAATTGATTTGTATTCGATGAATGATACATTGATATTTGAATTAAACCCACCAAGGAATTGGTAAAAGGTAAGAATTTAGTAAATCATACTAATACACACATTTTAAGCACAAAAAAATGATTAGAACCTATGACAGGTTAGAAGATTGACATGTTTTGAAAGACATACTCTGAAATTTCTCACTATTATTTTTTTCACTCTACCATTTCTTGTAATTTTAAAGTACAGTCTTATCTAGAATCTTGAATAAAAGTGATAAACACATTGAAGCCCGTGTGCTTGGCAGAAACCCCCTCAGAATCTGCAGTACCTCAAACACACAACTTCAGATCAACTTCACTGGGAACAAAGGCCTGACACTACTCTTCTAAATAAATTGAATGAAAACATTCAAATCTCAGCTAAACACCATGGGTAGAAAATAAATCCCAGTATTTTCTGGAAGCTCAAAAGTACATTAAAGAAGAATTAAGAAGAAATACTAAACGTTCACCAGGCTTTGGTTTTCTTTAAAAATGAAGGCATATGATGCGAAGCGTATGATGTAGCAAGTTGAGTGCTCAGTGATCCCCAACTAAATATCAGAAGTAGAACAAAGAAGAAAGAGACCACAGCTCATTGTGTCATTTATTATTAGAATTTTCAGGCCCAAAAATATTTAGTGGAAAATGAGATTTTTGTGAATGGGCTTTATGATATTCCTCTTAAACATCTTCTCTCTGGCCTGCCAAGTGCTGGCTCTGATTCCTTAGACCTATGTCGTTCTTTAAAATATTTGCTGAAATGTAAGTAGGTTATTTCATATCATTATGAATCCAGAAGATTTTATAGAATGTTTCTATAAGGATTGTAAGGGTTGGAGCAAAGATCTGGCTTCACTGAGTCCTTCCAGAAGTATTTTCCGTGTTCCATAAAGCCAGCATTTTTTCCTCGGCAAATCTTTGCCAACATCTCAGAAAGACTGCACCCAAAAACATGCCAGGCCCGACACTCTAAGAAGCAATTGGTCCATCTGGGCCACAGCAGGGCTTCTGTCTCTCTTCTGCATGGTTCTGCAGGTCTTAGACCATCCAGGTATCCAGTGCTGCTTAATAAATCACCACTAGGTGGACAGCTTTAAACAACAGACTGTTGTTATTCATGGTTCCTGCAGATCAGGAATCCAGGTGGCGCTGGGCTTCCCTCTGCTGCAGAGTTTAGAACAAGGTGGCCATGAAGGTGCTTGTCAGGGGGAGGCTCTTGTCTGAGATTTTCCTCAAAGAAGCCCTGGCTTTCAAGTCGTGTGGTTGTTGGCAGCAGAGTTCATTTCCTGGAGGACAGTTGGGCTGATGGTCTCAGTTCTAGGTGGCTCTGGCCAGAGGCGGCCCTCAGTTCTTTGCCTGGTGGCCTCTCCATGAAGGCAGCTTACAACATAGCATCTTGCTTCATCAGAGTGAGAGAGTGAGGAAAGCAGAGAGAAGGGCGGGAAAAGATGGAAGGCACAGTCCCTCACAACCTGACCTTGGAAGTAACATCCCATCATCATTGCCATATGGTTGGATGGAAGCGGATCATAGGTCCTTTCTGCCTTTAATGAAAGTGGTGGCACAGGAGGGGTGACAGAGCACCAGCAGGAGGGGTCACCAAGGCCATCTCCAAATGCACATGTCTCAGTCTCTCTTTCCTGTTAAGGACTGATTGGGAGCACAGGAGGAACTCAGGGCCGATACCTGTCCCAACAAGCCACTCAAGTCCCGCACCTCTGATCTACTCTCTAAGCTGCTCACACACCATGGCTACTCCAAAAGCCTTTTATGTCTTTTGCAAACATATCACATCTTCTAAGCCTTCCCACCTCATGCCTGCTCCTCGCTGCCTAGGAACGGCTCTGTCTGCAAGTGGCTCCTTCTCAACCCTCAGGCCCCTTGTGATCACCACCTTTTCTTAGGGGCAGACCCTGAAGCCTCACTGCATACTTTTTTTTTCCTTTTTCTTTTTGGCACTAAGGATTGAATCCAGGGCTTTTGTATTGAGCTACATTCCTATGTCTTTGTTCAGTTTTGTTGTTGTTGTTTTTGTTGGTTTTGTTTTGTTTTATTTTGTTTTTTGAGACAGGGTCTTGCTAAACCACTAAATTGCCCAGGCTGGGCTCAAACCAACAATCCTCCTGCCTCTACCTTTTAAAATGCCAGGATTGCAGGTGTGCCACCCTGCCAGCTTACACTGACCCTTATTTCTGCCCTGTTCAGTATTATTTGGGAACCCTGGAAAACACAAGAGAAAATTTCCAAAGTCCAAGACCTCAAGGCTTCCTCTATTTAGTGCAAAAGACAAATAACTAGTTCTTAGCCCATCTCATTGTGACTTGTGATGAGAGAGGAAAGGGCAGGTGCAGAGGCATTACACTGGGAAGTCTCCCTGCTGGGAGAAACTCTCTAAGTTGTTCATTAATTGATGCCAAACATAGCCTGGCATGAGCCCCTCATCCCTGGAGCCTCCTCGCTCTCTGTCTTGTCACTGTTTAACCGAGCACAGAAGGGAGAGAAAAGGCTAGGGGTTGCGCCTGTGCTGTGCTTGCCCATGTACTACTCCTTCCGTGTGTTGTCCCTTTCCCTTTGTTTCCTTTTGCTTGCTGAATTGTCCTTATCCCTGACATACTCTAATCCAACACCACTTAGAGAACCGTACCTAAGTCTCTAGAAATGTAAACAACTACATGCGCTGTGTTTGTAAGACCCCAATAGTGTGCGTTATCATGATGGATGTGACCTTCTAGGCCCCAGAATGCATCTTCCTTGAAGTTTCCTCAGTGCAAGGAGGAACTCAGGGCCAATACCTGTTGTCCCTCCTAGAACCTGGGAAGAACACTCTCTGCCCAAGGAACAGACTGCAGGGCATAGAGAGATGCTTCTCATCCTTGCAAGCTGCATTTCACTCACCTTTAAATTGACTTTCAGCTTCTGGAAATGCACACTGAACTTCTGCCTGCCTCAACCTCGGCAGGAATGCTTGCCGCGCTTGGCCCTCCTGTAGCTGGGGAGAAGTCCCAACATGCCCACCCAGAAACGAGAAACCTGCACACCCCCAATGCTTCAGAGAGTTTCATGTGGGCTTTGAATCTCAGTCCGAATTGGATACATCTGCCTTCGAAAGAATTTAAGCTCCAACATGAAAGCCAAGGAGGGAAATATTGTCTTCACATGCAGAAGGCAGATTCTCAAAACATGAAGTTTGGGGTCTGGCTGGGATTTCTTCCTTAGTGTTAGGACACCCAGGCTGGTGCCTCTGCACTGCGTCCCCAGTGCTCTTACAGGAACTGTTTGACTGGCAAGAACTTCCACGATCTTTAATGCACTTACATACATACGATCATATTTCATATGCAGTCTCCAACGTATTTCACTTTAGTAAAGACATGCCCTTTCCAAGTCTTTATCATAAAATTTAATGCTTTATAGAGTCTCTCTATACAATGATATTTGTCCTTTTAACCCAGCCTGTAGGATAAATGGTGATAATAAAAATAACGATAACAACAGCTACCACTTTGAGCGTGTATAGTGTGCCAAGAGCTATACTTGGTGTTTTTTGTGTAGACACGTTTGCTTTTCCCATTTTATTCTCTAAAGCTATTTGAGACTTAAATTGCTAACACATTTTGCAAATGAGTAATCTTAGGCTCTGAGAAGTATCTGAGGGCAAACAGAAGACGTATGTTTTGGGGGAGCCAGGAAGAGACCTCGGTTCCTAGCTGAAGTGTTCGGACTGGAGGCTACCCTTCCCATGCTGTCTCCTGTCCCTGGGAATAAAGCCTGCCAGTCCCCAGTGGGAAGTAATGCAACCAAGCTAGAGCATCAGTAGCTTACAATCTCCCTAAGGACGAGCAACTATTTTTTTTGCCCCAAGGATAGGTTTTAGTAAAAATGGTGAGAGGAAAGATGGACAGTGGTAGGAAGCTGAACCAAAGACCCCAAATGACTAAAAAAGAAAGAAAAAACCACCTCTCTTCCATAAAAAACGATCCAGATGCTGACGGCGTGTTGGATTCGAGATCAATGCTTATAGCAAATTCTCCTGTCTTATTCATTCAGCAGGCTTCATTGACTTTGTCTGTTGAACAGGATTAGATAATATGCCTAACCTAAGCAATACCCCTCAATGTCTCTCATGGACATTTTCTCGAAATAAAAAGTTTCAGTGAGTCATCCATGACTCATGTTGTTTCTATATTTGTGGCTAAAAATATCTTTATTTTTTCTGTTGTTCCATAAAGACAAATGAGCACATGTAAATAATTCTACCACAGACTGGCAGAGCCTCTTGGCAGACCCATAGGGTCTGTCTAACCTCACACACCTTCATGTAGCTCAGAGCACTAGGAGCCTAGAGCCTAGGACCACAGCAGGCCACTGAAAGGAGCTTTCAGGAAGCTTCATCCAATATTTGGTGGTTCTACTCTTCCCAGAGCCCCTGCTCAGAAAATAAGGATTTGCCTTTTCCTGAGACCCAGCACCCATGCCTGGTACCGGTCTGACTTAGGCACGGCCGTTGGGATTCCTCCTGCCCCAATGTTTCTCTTTTTTGTTGTGAGTCCTCCCACCTGTTGCTTGTCCCAAATGCTTCTTGATATTTCCTCCTTTTATGAAAACGTGGTAAGATGTACTCTAATCTTGTATTCCCTACATTCACTGATGAGGCAGTGGAACAACACTTGGCTTTAAAACACTTTTGTATGCTTCCCTTCAACAAGAAATGAAATTTTCGTCTTACATGGAAAAGTTTCCAGTTCAGTAAAGGCTCCGAGTAAGAGCTTTCATAGTGCCTATTAAATGCTAGATATTTGTCAGTGCTGCTTTTTGATCCAAAGGACAAATCCTCCACATATGTGTCAGAATAGGGAGAACTACCAATGTCAGGACCTTCTAGAAGCTGGAAACTAACTAATGGTCATGAAACTTCAAAGTGTACAAAGAAGTAAATAGAATACCAAAATGTTTCCCCTCAATGTCATAGTTTTAATCAGGACATTTAGATCCTCTGTGATACAATGCCTGCGATGGATGAGAAAGAGATGGATGGTTGGATGGATGGTTGGAACTGTGCTTTGGATATGACTTGTGTGGGTGTCAAAGGGTTCATGTGCTGGAAGATTGGTCCCTACTGTGTTGATGTTGAGGTTCTAGGAGCTTTAAAAGATGATATCAGTGGGGGCAATTAGGTGATGGGGGTACCACCCTTTAAAGCAGTACTGCTTGCTTCAGAGTGAGCTCATTCTGGAAAGGTGGGTTGCTGTAAAGTAAAAGCACTCATGCTCTTCCACATAGCTGATTCCCCTCCTGCTTCTTCATTATGTCATAACAGAGCCAAGCGACCATGTCCAGTCAACTGACATTATTGGCTTCGACCTCTAGAACGAAATAAACCTATTTTCTTTTTAATATGCACAGCTCCAAGTATTCTGTTATACTGAACAAAAGATAGACTAAGACATATACATAGCATATAGAAGATAGATGGAAGGATAGATAAATATATAGTTATATAAGTATATATATTAGAATAGATAAATATAAAGAGTAGTTATATATATAACTATATAGTTATATATAGTTATATGTCATATATTAATTAACAAATACATTAATAATTAATTATATTTATTATAGAATTTATATTTAATTTATTATATAATTTATATTTGATAGTATATAATAATTAATATATTAATGTATATTAATATATAATGTATATCATATTATAGTTACATATAACTATATATAGTTATATGTAACTATATTATATTACTGTTATATATTATATACATAATAGCATTATATACTCTTATATAACTATATTATATAACTATATACTACATATATATATATATAATGATATAACTATATACCATATATATAATTGGATAGATGACAGCTACATAGACAAGGTAAATAGTAAACTAGTTTTGTTTGGATAAACTAAAATTTTCTTTCTTCTCCTTTACCAGTACTCAGAAATCATCACAAAAGGAAATCTAACACTACAGATTACCTAAATATCAGAAAAAGATTTCAGCATGTGGAGCTACATCAGTCTCTCCAAGTGCAGCCACCAAGCTGGGCAGTAATACAGAATCAGAGAAAACAGATGCAATAGCATGAGGCAGGTGCACTCTTCTTGAGAATCAGCTGGAATAAAAGCCCCGGCAATCTTCACCTTCTAACTCTTCATAACTCTACCTTTCCAGGAGCCAAGGGTTGAATTCATTTTCCCTGCCTGTGAAATCAAGAGTAAGAGAAATTAGCAAAGGAGAAATGAGGTCCCTGGGAGGATTCTGCTACCTCTGTTCTGAAAATTAAGCTTGGAGGAGAAGTAGGTCTGATTTCACTCCTCCAAGGACTGGAGTGAAGAAAGACAAAGACTTGCTGGGAAGGAAGGTGGGGAGGTGCTGACAGTGAATTACAGCTTGCCTGCAGCACAAATGCAGAGGCTAGGGAAAAAAATCAGAGACATAGGCCCTGAGGAGGGGAAGATGATGCAGAAAGAAAGCCAGGAAGAAGCAGATGGAAGAGTGGAGTGTGGTTTGCATTAGATTAACAGAGGTGGAAATAGAAAGCATGAAGAACACACATGGGTCATAGGATGTGAGCTTGCATGAAGGCTGAAGAAATTGCCTTCTTCGGGTTTAGAAGAAGCTTGCCTGCTCACGAGCTGCCCTCCAGTGTCACATGTGACCCTCCTTCCTCAGGAAACATGGAGGGAAGCTTGGAGAGAACAAGGTTCTATTTGTGCAACCTTCTTCACTCCACATCCCTCACTCTCAGGCCACCCTGGTCACTCTAGAGACATGGACACTCAAAGCCGACAACCCTCACTTGACCACAAAAGAACACAACCCAGGCCAATTACAACCACAAATGCTGTTCTTTAAAGGACCTACTATGTGCAAAGGCTATTTTTACACTCGCTGTAAGGTAGGCTTTCCTTCCCATTGCATAGATGACAGATCTGATAGGAAGAGGAAGTCACTCATCCATGATTTTATAATGAACTAGATGGTGATCAAGGTCATACATAGTACCAGCAATCCCAGCTCCACACAGTCCCACAGGCTATGTTCTTTCTACCACAGTCCTGTCTCTAAATAAAAAGCAGGAAGAAGGCTGAGAAAAAGGGAGGAGACAACAGTGGCATGGAACATTTTCTAAACTATTATTAATGCTTTATGCTTTTAACAAGCAACAAAGATCAATAGTACTGTTGGGAGACACATTTTCATGACTATTACACATATCTGCACATCTTGAGACCAGAGCCGCAGGCTGTCTTTATTCAAAACACTGATTTTTGAGGAAGCATAAAAAGCAGGCATGGGGGTAGAAATAGCATCTCCCAAATGGAACTTTCAATACCCTGTTGGTGGGACTGTAAATTAGTGGCACCATTATGAAAAATGCCATCAAGCTTCCCTGTAAACTAAAAGCAGACCTACGATTTAATCCAGCTATCCTCCTTCTGGGTATATATCTTTTCCTCCAAAAATGAAATCAGGCTATCAACACCTATGTGGACCATAAGACATCCATGCCATATTTACTGTGGTGATATTGACAATAACTAAGGTGTAGAATCAACCAAAGTGCTATTCTTCAATGGGTGAATGATAAAGAAAATGTGGTACATATAAACAATGGAATATTATTCATCTGTAAACAAGAATGAAACCCTGTCATTTGCAGCGACATGGATTGAACTGAAGGACATTTGGTTAACTGAAATAAGCCAGACACAGAGAGACAAATATTACATGTTTTCTCTCTTATGTGGGATTTTTTAAAAAGTCTACCTGAATACAGCTTTAGGAAGTAGGTGGGAGGGAAAGGACGAATAAAAGGAAACTGGATTTGATCAGTGCACACTCTATATATGTTCTGAAATATAAAATTGAACCCTAGTAATATTTATAGCTAATATATGTTTATAAAAAATCAACCAAATTAAGCCGGGTATGGTGGCTCATGCCTGTAATCCCAGCACTCGGGAGGCAGAGGCAGGAGGATTGCTGAGTTCGAGGCTTGCCTGGGCTACATAGTGAGCTCAGGGCCAGCCTGAACTACAGAGTGAGACCCTGTCTCAAAAAATAAATAAATAAAAAAAAACAAATTAAAGCAAAAAGAAAAGAAATAATATCCCCTTCTGGAAGAACAGGGAAGTATTTTTTCTGTTTAAGCGTAAAAAGATTCATATTCTCCCTGGCAAAGGTCCTTCGCTGTGACATTCTCTCCAGGGACTTTGTGGAGCCTTAGGCAGTCCTCCTGGGATACATGTCACCAGGCCTCAGCTCCTGAATGATCCCCACCTTCCCCCCACAAGACCACCTTTTGTCTATATCACAAGGAGGCCACTGAGCTGGAGAAGTAACACCTGACATCCAAATGGCAGATGCTTATGGCCATTATTTCATGAAAGTTGAAAATACATCTACACGCAAGGATTTGGGGCTCTCAGGGAGAGCACCAAAGACCCCGTGTAGGTCTTGGAGCTGATGCCCAAATGGGTTGAACCATGGTGACCACCCCTGGGGACCTCTATGCCTCTTGCCATCGGGGAATTCACCACTATTCTGGAAATACATTCCTCTCAAATTCTTTAGAACAATTCTTTGAACAAAGAACTTTGCACTACTAAGAGGAGGCAATTGCCATTCAGGGTAAAAAAGAAAAGAAAAAGAAACCACCCTTGGTTAATGAGGAACACTTGTTCAAGCAAAGAAGCACTCTGGGGCAAATGGAACTTTATTTTTTTTTTCCTTAATTACCAAAGTCCATGTTGGGGTAATCCAAACCTCCCCACAGAGAGGATGCAGTCTGTATAACCCCACTCTTCCCCTTTTCCAAGGCAGGAGCTAGAAGGACCTGGGAATGACTTAGGTCCCTTGTTCTTTTCAAACAAGGAAGACATGGTGCCATAAGCTCAGGCAGTAGGAATGCCTTTCTCAGGGCCAAAAGACATAGCTCAGCTGGTGTGACACTCAAGGCTGAGCCAGGCTGCAAATATGGCTCTGCCTGCTGTTGGCGTAGCTACGAGGGCAGCATGGTTGCTGTTTTCCAAGGGGTCCTCCTTTCTGACTAAATGCTCCTGGGGAAGTCATGCCCTGGAGCCCTTCTGGAAGGGCAGCTCCATTGCAATCAGTTGTTAACGTACTGGAACTAATTAGCCACTATATTAGTATCTGCGATCTACTCTCACCATGTCCAATGAGCAATGTGGCTGAAAACACCAGAGACATATTCCTTCAGAGTTCTGGAGGACAGAAGTCTAAATTTAAGGTATGGGAGGCACCAGACTCTCTCTCCCAGTTCCTGGGGGATCTGGGCCCCCTCAGCATTGCCTGACTTGTAGCTTCATGTTTCAATCTCTTCCTCATTCTCACATGGTCATCTCCTCTCTAAATCCTTTCTTTACATGACCTTCTCCCATTGTCTCTTCTTGTCTTCATACTGTGGTATGATCATACTGGGGGCATGTTCCAATATGACCCTGATTTGACTTATTTCTCATTTCTATCATTAAAAACCCTATTTCCAAATTATGTCACACTCATAGATACCAGGGTTAAGGTTTGGGCACATCTTCTAAGGAACAACACTGTTCAAACTATAACAATTATTAATGATAATGTGTTCAACTTTGTGAACAGTATATTTGCAGCTATTAGAATATGATAAACTGGTACAAATTCCCAATATTGAGTGTGATCATGATGTGTATATACAATGTGCCAATAAAAAATTTTTTTAAAGACTTTGATAAAAATAAGGTGAATGTTTAAAATATTAAAAGTTATTACAATAAAAGACACATTGGTAATTAATCTCCCTCACAATACTGCCCCTCCCTTCAAACACATTTATACCATTGTGATTGTCACTTGCTGAAACAGTTCTGGAAGTCCTTTTTTTCTGAGTGCCTTTAGTTGTGTGGTCATGGCTGCCTCAGTGTTTTGGATCTACCCAAAATATTTCCCTATTCATGGCAATTTTGGCTTTGGGAAAGAGTCAGAGGTTGCACAGTGCCAGATCTGATGCATGAGGTGGATAAGGATGCAGGATGGTGTTTGTATGAGCCTGCCTTTGCCTGCACCACGTTCACCATCAGCAACCTTCATTGTATTTGGATGACACCATGTAACAACACAGCAAGAGAAGTGGGAAGAGGAATGTGAGGGGATTTTACCTAAGTGAAACATCATCTGTCACCACCCTGTTGAGAAGCAGTGAGGCTGTGAAGGTTGGCATAGTGGCCTCCAAAGGCACCCATTCTATTAGCTCAGATGAGCGTGAAGAAGGTGGAAGGACAGAAGGGCACAGGCTTCAGGGTTCATCCTGGCATGAATCCAGTTTCTGCCACTTATGTACAGAAAATGAAATACTAACCCCATGCAAAAAGAACCTATGCTTTTGGTAACACTGAACACCCACTCTGTGTGTAGCTTATAAGCACTGCATTATTTCACACATACAACTCCAAGGTAGGTATTGATACCCCCTTTTACCAATGAAGAAAATCTTAGGAGATCAGCAACCAGCAATTAAGTGGGCTAAGAAAGGGAAGCCCTTCATTCTTTCTGCTAGCAACTCCCATTTCCCTCTTCTACCTAAATACTCAGCAGTGGAGCTTGTGAACCACAAACAGATCAAAGCTCCAAGGGGGTGTTCAATGCATGTCTACACAGCTATCCATTCCCTCACTTTTTGTAGGGTACAGAGTTATTTGAAATTATTAGCATACAACACTATCTTAAATGGCCTCCCACATGACTCTGTCATCATTGAGATGTTATCTTATTTGTGGGATAAAAGAAAGGAATAGATGGTATAGTGGAATTAGACCAGGTTTTCCCCAACTACAGCACTATGGACATTTTGAGCTGGATAATTTTTCATCATGAGGGCCAACTTGTACATTGAAGCACGTTTACAGCTTCCTTGGCCTCCATCCATATACTAGCAACCAACTCCCATGTAGTTTGTGACAATGACAAATGTCCACAGATATTGCCATGTGTTTCTTGGGAGGAGAGTAGTAAAAAAAAAAGCACTCTAACATGAAATAGTAAACTAGACAAACATGCATTCAGATTCTCGGCCTATAACATTTGTGGTCTTCAGAGAGTTACACACTCTCTTCGAGACTCTGTCTTCTCATTTATGTAACAGAGATGTTAACTCTTACCTTGCAAGGTGATTGTGAGAATTAAGAAGATGATGCTGTTAAGGTGAATTGTAAGTACAGACTCAATAGATGGAACTGTTTTTGTGAACCTTCAGGTCAGCTTTTGTAATGCCTGCATGTGCATATCCAGTTTACAATCCTTGTGAATAATAACAGAGACTAGCTTTAAAATTGTTGATATTCATTTCATCCACCAACATTTACAAATAACATTTAGCAAGTAGATGGCACTGATTATCTTTCTAATCTTTATAATAATCATAAATAAAGTGGCAATATCACCATTTTGAAAATGAGGAAACAGATTTAGAGTTGTTAAAAACTTATTCCCAATCACACAGCTGTAGAATTCAGTCTCAGAATCTATGCCCCAAGATATTTTCTAGTATCTCAACCGAGAAGAACTTTCTGAGCTCGGTAACGAGGATAGACTCTTTCACTGAATTTTTAAGGAAAAATTAACAGTTGTCTTAAGTGTGTTGAACAAATTTTACATAAGGATAGGAACAGAGTTCTGAGAGCTGAGCAAGGCATATCTGTCTCATCTAGAAAGCTTGGTAATAGAAAATATGTGGAGAATATCATGAAAAACAATATAAAGCTGGCCAAGGAGTATCTGGAAGAAGCAGACAACCCAGAAAAGGTAATGTGATGCAAAGCTGTAACACTGAGCAAGAATACAGTGGACATAGTTCAAAATGGAAAATCAGAGAGGTCCATGAGAGCATATGAGATGATGTTTGAAGTAGGTGATATCCAGACAACCAGCGATGTGCCTAGGTTGGTATTCAAAGTATATCAACTGAGTCAGCTGTATATTTCAACTCTCTCCTTTGCTCTATTTTTCACACCTAACCCTACAGTCACTCTCCAGTGGTTTAGGGCAATATAAGAGACACTGTTTCTTGTGAAGACTGCAGCTGCGGGGCTGACATTCTACACTTCAGCAGGAAAATACATTCTCATGGTAACATTGATCCACGTGCTAGCAAGTTCTTCAGCCAAAGGCTTCATGAAGAGGGATTAACAAGTATGTTTCATTTTATACAGGACCCATGACCCAAGTCACATGACTCAGTTCTTTCCAGAAGCTTGCATGTAAACAAAATCCCAGCCCAGCCAATAGAGCAGAGGCAAGGTTCCTGGATCTTGATGGATAAGAGGAAAGTGGGTGTGCAGGTTGAAAGGGCAGAGTGGAGCTAGTAGGATAAGTCAAAGCACAGGTTTCTGAGACTAGATCTCTGCTGACTTTGGCAGATCCCCCCCAAGACAAGACCATCATTCTTCAATAAGCCTTCCACCTCATTAGCATTTTCCAAAATCACCACTAGGCATTATAACAAATGTTAATTACATGTCATACTTGATAAAAGTAAACAGTTTAACCTGACAGTTCTAAACTGTGTGACTATAATAGCCACTGGGCTGAAGAAAAGATGTGTATAGTTTTCCTCATATTCCTAGTACCTTGACCATCCTGGGTAGCTGGGAAATAATGGGAGACAGGAAGTGAAATTGTGATCCCTACAATAGCATAAACATGTCTGATTCATCTTTATCTCTCATACTTTTAGTCATTTACTAATAAGAATATCAGGTGCCATACATATCTGTGGACTAATTGTTCCCAAAGAGTATCATGCTGCATGTGTTCTCTTTTTTTTTTTTTTTTTTTGAGACAGGGTCTTGCTTTGTAGTCCAGGCTGGCCCTGAGCTTACTATGTAGCCCAGGCAAGCCTGGAACTCAGCAGTCCTCCTGCCTCCACCTCCTGAGTGCTGGGAATTACAGGTGTGAGCCAACACACCCGGCACTGTGGTATGTGGTATTGATTGCTGGTGGGCTTGAGTCACCATGCCCAGCATTGTATGTGGTTACCGGGATCGAACTCAGGTCCTTGTGCTTGCCAGGCAGGCGCCGGAAACACTGAGCTAAATCTCCGGCCCATCTGTTCTTTTTTTTTAAAATTCTTTATTGGTACAATTTATATACATCTCACAATCACACATAACATCAGGGAATTTGTACCAATATACGACACAAGTTAATTCTCATTTTTACCCATACCCCCACCCACCCACACCTCCCCACCCCCTATATACATGCTCTTTTATTTTCTTTCAGAATCATATTTATTCCTGCCCCTCATTACATTCCCACACCAAATTTCCTTTGGAAACTTCCCATTCTACAA
>PVIC010014285.1:0-36905 GCA_004025085.1 Thryonomys swinderianus | reverse complement strand
TAATAACTGTGTTAAAGGCATTAGCTCTGAACATAGCCACATTCTGAGGTTCTTGGAAATAGGACTTCAACATATATATTTGGAGTCGTGCACAATTCATGCCATAATAGCGTAAATGTATGTAAAATTTCATTCAGCTATACTCCCAAGGGGCAGGTGTTGAACTGTATGTACATTATACTTCAACAACACATTTTTTAAAACCCTCAGCCCCAAATTTAATGGTTCTGTTTTTGTTCCCTGGATATTGTATTCCAAATGCGGTGTTAAGTTTTCATAAAATCTGTGGAGGACGGAGTCCTCTTCTCATCTTTTCCTTCCATTGCCATGGTTGGATGAACTGTGACATTTTTATTCTAGTAGAGGATATTGTTTCTATGTTAGTATCCTTTTCTTTTTATTTATATTTTTCAGCGTTGGGCATTGCACCAGGGCTTTGTGCATGCCAAGCATGTGTTCTACCTCTGAGCCACACTCCAAGCCATTCCCAAGATTATTGTACTTATTTTATTGTACCTCCTTGGACATGTTCAGAAAGTGGTCCTGGGGCAAAGGTCACAGAAGAGTGTATGTGGGGGTGGGTGGCAGTGAGGAGGAAAGCAAGGGACCTTGCCCCTGGGAGCACCGTTCAAGTACAGATTCTGATTCTGCGAGTCTGGGTGAGACTTTTGATGACACTTGCAGGGGCTGCCGGTGTAGAAGCGAGTTCATACAATAGAGGGCATGTGGGAAGCACCCAAGGTTAAAGGTCTGGGAGCATGGGTTTGAGTTCTAATTTGCCAGCCAAATGGCTCTGAGATTTGGATCAAATCCTTGAACTTCTCTCGTCCTTGAATTTCATACTTATATGCAGAGTTGTCAGGTTGATCTTTAAGGCTCTTTCCAGCTCTCAAATTAATCTGTGGTTAGGTAATTTACATTTAGCAAAACATGTTGAGAATCTTGAAGAAAAGAGGTATGAGAATGCAGTCCATTACAGTTATTAATGTTTCTGATAGAGGGGCCATGGCTTGAGTTCTAGTGGATTTAAAAAATAATCCTTTAATCCTCCTAGCATAGTCACTCGCCACTTGGCATGGCACAATGTAGATTATTGCCTTGAATGCACTGGGCTAAAACGAAAATCTCAAGTTGGGATCCTGCTTGCATTTAGACTCCATTCGAGGCCATGTGTCTGGGATGCATGTTGAAATAACTTTGCCATCTCAAAAAAAGCCTCCATTTACTTTAAAAATAAAATTTCAAGAAGTTATATCCAAATCTCAAATTCACCAGGGTAGCCACGAAAAGAACAGGTGCAGCTGAGTGTGGATTTCTGAATTTAAATGTCTCTAACTCGGGATTTAGACGACGTGATCCCTAAAAGAGTCAGTCCGGCTACTGTACTCAGACAAAAAGGGTGGATAATGAAGAGAGGTATAATCTCATTTGTTACGGAACTCTACTCATGACAGCATGCTGGAGTGACCGTGCTGAAGACCAATGAAGAGGTTAACCATTTCTTTCTTTTCTTTTCTTTTTCCTTTAATACTAATTATTCAAAGCAGCAGCAGGAGATTCAGAGAGCGGCATCACAATATGATCAAGGCAATACATGCATTCAAAGGCAACCCTCCTCTTGAGAATTAACCAGCTGCCAAATGGAGGAATGACAGAGGAACATGTTAAGGACCAGTTGGTTTTCCTCACTGTGGACAGGGCTGATGGAAATTAGATGAGGAAAATGCAACCCCAGGGACAGACGGTGTGTGCATGCGTTGCCACAGGAAAGGACAGGAAGGAAGGCGGTGACTGATTGGTTCCCAGCATGCACAGCAAAAGTTACTCATCTCAGAAATGAAATAGACCTTCAGGTCAAATCAGCTTTTAAGATGTTGGTTCTTTATACTGAGTGAGTTTGAGGCAGTACTGTATATGCACTTGAAACAGTACAGTATGTAGCTTTCTTTCCCTCTGTGGCCAACCTTTGCAGTCTGTGTAAGTGTAAACTGAGAGAACAGTAATAAAACTAATGTTGCCCTGAATGTCTCAGGGAAGGCCACCCTCTTCGCAGCCTCCCTTGTAGAACTGACCTTGAAGCCCACCTGCCCAACATCATCCTCACAACCCCCATCGTCAGAGAGCCGCCTCCAACTAGAATGGCTTGGTCCCTCACCAGGCTGCTGGCTCTGCCTATGTGTGGCCCCTCTTCCTGTCAGATCTCTCTGGGTCCTTCTGCGTCTGAGCCTCTGGGTCCTGCTTGCTACTCCATCTTGGAGAGGGTCTTTCTTCCCACGCTGAGGCCACTCGTGTGTTGCAGTCTGTCTCTCTTTTCTCGAGTCCTGCCCACTTGAAAGGCCGGTTCAGTTCCTCTTCCTTGTACTAAGGCATGAGGCTCTTCTGTCCCCCGTGTCTTCCAGGAATCTGATTCTTCTTCCTCAACCAACTTGGAGTTTAGTTGGCCAATTTGACTTCAGTCTTTTAGTTTTCTCCAAAGCTTTTGCAAGAAAAAATAAACACAGTCAGACATGTACTTGGAGGCATTTTTTTTTTCATAATCATACTCGGAAATCAGTTCATGGAAGCAAATCTAATCTCTTCTTGGGCTGCCTTAGCTTCAGATGTTGAGATGCAAAAAAGCAGGGTGTGGGTTTAACAGCAGGTAAGTAGACCCAGCAAGCCTCTGTGAGCTCGCACATCAAAGCACTTAAGTAAGGCATATGACATCTCACAGAATTCTAACTGTGAGAGAAGCCAATGGTCTGGGGCAGGCAGACCTGCAGGCTCTGGCACAGACCATCATTTTACCTCAGTGTCTTTCTGTTCAAAATCACTACATCTATCTCTTGGGGGCTGCTTCTTGCCATTCTGTTGTAAGCAAAACACTAAGGTTACTGTCCTCATGGATCTCACCATCAAAATGGCATGTTGCTTAACCATTGTCAGCCTTCCCCTTTGAAAGATGGGAATTACAGAGAAACCTATCTCATAGGTCTACTGTCAGAAAAAAAGAAAGTGACAGTTTAAGCAGCCTAGAATTGTGCTTTTCATATAGTAACTACCATGTAGTGACATGATAACTTTAGTTATCGATTACAGCTCTGAACACTGGGTGTAAATTTGTTTTCCTGGCACTAGAGACACAAATATGAGCACCTAACGATTAGAATTACTTTATGGACAAAATTCTGTATGTGAGTATCTTTAGATATATTTAAGCAAAGAGTAGGAGAGGCAAACTCAAAATGGTGGAATTGGAGGGCATGATGGTTAATTTTATGTGTCAAACTGAAGGAATTAGGGACATCCAGATAACTGGTAAAACATTCCTTGGTGTGTTAGTGAGAGGATCGCTGGAAGAGATTCAGATTTCAGTCAGTACACTGAATAATGTGGATCTGCCTTCAGCAAATGGCATGGGTGCCATCTGGTCCATTGAGGGCTCGGACAGGATGGAAGGTAGAAGGGCAAATTCTCTCATCGCAAGCATGGACATAACCTCTCTTTCTGCTTCCATGCACTGATACTCCTGGTTTCCAGGTCCTTAGACTTGAACTGAAGTACATCACTGGCGTCCTGGATCTCCAGCTGAAAGCATATTATGGGACTTTTCAGCCTCCATAATTGTGGAGCTAGTTTCCATATTGGTTATGTTCCTACTAGTTCCGTTTCTCTAGAGAACACTGATGAATAAGAACAGGAAGGCAGAAGTGAATGACTATTATGTATCATTGAGTTATTCAGTTTGCTCGAACATTTATGAATTACATTTTTAAAACAATAAATACATTTTGACCAGTTTAATCTCCTAAGAATGTGAATAGATTCCCCCAAAACACCTGCTCCATAATTATCCCATACTTCCCACCTCTTCTTCTCCTCTATTCCATATCCTTCATCTAACCTTGACTATAGGCAGGACTGACTGAACTCAGTGTAAAAGGCTAAGTTATTGTTAGATAGCTTCCTTGCGTAGGCTTCTGCCAGGCCAAAGCTGTCTGTGTGAAAATAATCATTATCTTCTCTGACAATCTGCAAACATTAGCTCTAAGGAAAAAAACTGAAAAATTGCCTGTGCAACCTTATTACATATCTTAATTTTAAATCCACAGTGAGACCCCAGAGTACTATAGCATGCAGCTGTTTATCAAAGGTAATTATTAGAAATGCTAGTTTTCAAAGTACCTATTTGTGTCCATAAAAATGAAGTACCTACTGACCTATCTGGTCCCTGAACTCAAGTGCTCATTTGTATGGTTAGCTTAATTTCCTCTGACCCCTAGACCAAACAGGACAAAGGGACAAAGGAGTAGTTGCTCATTTTGGAAATGTAACAGGTTGTCTCATCATAGTTTCACCTGTGGGTGACCCACTGAGGCACCTACCAGAGCTCCTGACCTGAGAGGTAGGCTGAGGTCACAGTTTGGAGCAGGGCACAGGTGGTAGGGAACACTGCAGAGATTTTCTGAGTATTCCCAGGGGATCATAACAGGGATTGAAGTTGAGGGGTCAGAGGGCACCAGTAGGGTGTGAAGTCTGACAGTCATGCATGGGATTTGGTATTAGATACATTCAAAACTACTCACTGATGTGATAAGAACAAGGAAGTATTTGGGATTACAAATCCTTGTCCTTTTGGGAGTAGTTCCTTGGAATTGTTAAGTATCAGGGCAGGGGTGGGAGCTGTACCTGTTAGAACTATTTTGTTCACCTTCCCATCCGTGACCTCCTTGCTTCTCAGCCATAGGTCAGAAAGTAAGCTTTACTTTTTTCAGAAAGGGTTGCTCTTATGGCTTGTGTCTAGTTCCCTCCAGAAGTGGCTGGATCTAGAATGTGTGGCTCTGGAACTGATTCATGGGGCAGTGCTAGTATCAAAGCACAAGGATTAAGGGTATGAGTGGTACCCACCTTTAAGAGGCTGGATAAGATATAAAAAAAAAAAAGAAAGTGGTGGTCATCCCTGTTGTTTTACTGCCTTTTGGCTAGCATGTATTGTTTCCTCTCTACAATGCCTATTTGTCATCAACCCCACCTTGGAGCCATCTGTGTACTAAATAAACTTTTCTTCCTATAACTCTGTGTGTCAGGTATTTGGTCTCAGCAACAAGGAAAGTAACCAAGACAGAAGCCAAACCCATTTCTCGCGCTAGCTGGGCTTAATTGTGTCCTCCACACAACCAGATCCTCTTTCATTTTTAGTTTTCTACCTCTAGACCTGGGCAGAGCTGATTCTGTGAACACTGGTTTTGCTCACACCCCAACCTGTAGCACTCAGGAGTGGGAGAGGTTTCCACAGGTTGATTGGCCTCGGTCTCATCCAAATGCCGCTTTCCTCACAGCCAGTCATCCATTCCTACTCTCAAGAGATGCTGTGAAGGAGAAGTTAGAGTTCTTGAACTCGAGGGAAACTCTAAGTTTGCTGGGGGCGGACTTAGTCCCTCACACTTTGAAGCACTTATAAGAATTTAAAAACATTTTCTGCAAATGGAGCCCCCATCCCCAAAAAATCAGAAGTAAGAAGTAAATAGACTTTAACTAAAAAACTGTAAAAAAGGGATATATAGTCATTATATAATGATAAAGGGGTTAATATAACAAGAAGATATAAAATTGTGATTATATATGTACCCAGTGTCATAGAACCTAAACATATAAAGCAAATACCTATAGACCCAAAGGGAGAGATCAGTGGCAAATAGTAAGAGTAGGGATGTCAATACTCTACCTTCAGCAATGGACAGGTCATATACAGAAAATCAACAAAGAAATATCAGAGATAAACTGTACTTTCAGGCATATATAAGAAGGTGTATGAACCAAGCCCTATTTTTGATGTTTTCACACTTGTAGTCTCTTTAGTACTGGGGTAGCATGGAGGTGGGGGATGAAATCTTTCTGGTCGATCCTCCACACCTTCTGTGGGGGTGACTGGCCCAGTCTGTGTGCCCATGGTTCCCTGTGGGCACAGTGCCATTCACTATGGGCCATTTGCCAATGCCTACTCAGGTGCCATGGTAGCCCTCCAGTGTAAGACACTGTTAGGGTTTAGATCTAAAATGTCCTTCCGAAGTGCCTTTGGTTCACATGTTTGGAGGGTGATTGGATCATGGATTAATCCACCTGTGAGTCTGATAGCTGAATGTGTTCTTGGGAGGTGGTGTCTTGTCAGAGGATACAGGTTGTTGAAGAATGGACCTGTAAGGTTGTGTACTTGTCCCTGGCTCCTTTCTCTCCTCCCTGGCTTCTTAGAATTGAACAGCTTTTGTCTTCCATGCCTTTCTCTTCATGTTGTTTCTGCCTTGCAACCAACCAACCATGGACTGAGTTCTCTGAGACGTGCACCAAAGTAAGTATCTTCTCCTTTAAGTTGAAGTTGTTGGGTATTTTGTCTCAGGAATGAGAAACTGACTAAAATAAAGATGAATCTCAGATGAATTCTAACTTGCTGTATCTCTACATCATCTGAGTTACTTTGAGCAAGAGATAAGCAGGCTGTAAGACCTTGCTATCAAATTCTAGCTGAAAGAATACACTGAGTTTGTCTGTTATGCACTCTGAGTCCCAGCACAATCCTTCCAGTCAGAATCAGACAAACCTGAAGACCAAAAGGTGGTTTTATAACTTTGATGATTTATTACATGCTTTTCCTGTATCAGATCACTTCCAAATGGTTATCTTGGGATTAATCTTGTATCTTTTCTGGATTCTTTATCAGTTGGGGAAAGATAAAATGTTTGCAACAAGTACACAGAAGGACTTGGGGCTGAATGTGAGGCTAAGTGTATCAGATTTTAAGGTTTGAAGGTTTTGACTTCTATATCTGAATGTTAGCATTTTGTTATCTGACCTCTCTAAATAATATTTTACCATATAGAGCCACATTTACATAGATTTGGTTTGCGTTTCTATCTGTGGTTGAATTGGAAAATGTTCTGTGATATATTTACTGTGATGGGCCTAATAAATAAGAGTGACTGACAGGGTTCAGTCTGAACAGCATTTTGTTATCTGACCTCTCTAAATAATATTTTACCATATAGAGCCACATTTACATAGATTTGGCTTGCGTTTCTATCTGTGGTTGAATTGGAAAATGTTCTGTGATATATTTACTGTGATGGGCCTAATAAATAATAGTGACTGACAGGGTTCAGTCTGAACAAGCCTGCTTGAGGGATCAAGATTATCTGTACCTAGGTCTATAATCAGTTCTTCCAAACTATTTAGCTTTAGGGTATCTTTCATCAGGGGCCTTGCTACAAAGGTGTGCCTTTTACTTGAACAAACCTGAAAGTCGTAACTTAATTACTACTCAGACAGTAACCACAATTTTGACACTGGAACCAAATTAAGGGATTTTTTTTTTTTTGAGACAGGGTCTCTCTTTGTAGTTCAGGGTGGCTCTGAGCTCACTATGTAGCCCAGACAAGCCTCGAACTCAGCAATCCTCCTGTCTCTGCCTCCCGAGTGCTGGGGTTACAGGCATGAGCCACCACACCCGGCACTCAAATTAAGGGATCTTGATGTCAGAGTCAAATATATTCTAAAACACTTTGACTAAATGATTATTATCACCTGGTCAAGTTATTAATTATAATGTAAATTATAAATAAATATTATCACACATAATTAGCCCCAAAAGAACATGTATGCACCAAGTTATTCACCACAGGGTTACTTAACAGTGAAAAACTAGAAACAAACCCAGAGGAAAATGTGGACTCATTTAAGATGTTGCTAATAGATGAAACTAGGTATAGGGTATATAAAACATCTGAACTGTCACCCCAACTAAACTAAAATTGTTTTAAATCTAAAACTTTTAAAATAAAGTTTATTGACATAAAGAATGGTATATTCAAAATTAATGCACTGTTGGGCAATAATTGGAAATGACATTTATAAAGAGGTTGCAATTATATAGAAAAGCATTCAGGCAAGGGAAAAGAGGAATGATTTAAAATTACATAATATTTAAAACAGTGTGTACTGGACACAATTTCCCGAATGGCACCATAAGAAGCTCTATGGACCTTCTTCCCAACAAAACAACCATAGCTGGTGAAAATGATTTAAAAATAACCATCTGAAGTCCCTGGAAATTGTCCTAAAGGCACACAGTGAATGAAGAAACATTTATTTGAGAAGATAACTAACTCACAGCAGGAACAATGAGACTCAGTGACACTTGAGCCACAGCCTGTTTCCCCTCCCTGTTGTCCCTTTCATCCCCCTTTGCACTGTGACAGTGGCTTCACTTTGGGTGGGTGCAGCCAAGGATACAGAAACCCCTCACTCTCAAATCCCAGTTGACGGCTATTGTATCTCCTCAAGAGTGTCAGGCTACCAGCATTTCCCAACCTCTCCTATCCCAGCTTCATACTGTAAAAGTTCTAATCCAGACCAGATCAACTAAGAGGAGTGTGAGTCTCTTACTCTACTTAGCTCTAATTTTTCGGAGGGAAGTGTGAACATAGGTTGGCAAATTAAAAACAGTAGCGCTACGATTGTCCTCTCCCCAGCTTGCTCACAGAGGACAACTTCTGTGCTGCAAGAGGCAACCTAAGAAGACCTTAGGCTACTGCTCTTGCCCTGTGTCCTGGCCACAAAGTAAGTACTGAGAGAGAGGTACGTCACTGCCTCCAACCCCAGCTCTGGATGAGTGATGCAGATTTTTGATCAGGGAGAAGGCAGGTAATAGGAATAAAGATCTCTGAAGGTTTCCAGGAAGAAGCTGTCTTAGTTACTTTTCTTACTGGTGAGACAAAACACCTGACAACCACGAGTTAAAGGAAAAGAGGTTTACTTCAGCTCACAGTTTGTCAGTGTTCCAGGGCAGAGTGGTGTGGTAGAGGGCATTACAGAGGAGAAAGACTTCATGGCGGGGCAGGCAGAAGGCACTGAATCAGCAAGCCTACCTTCTTTCTGTCCCTTGGTGTTCTCTTGATGCTACAAGCCTATTGATTAGTGTCACACACATCTAGGATGGGGTTTCCATTATCCACGCCCTTAAAACCAGCATCACACCTTTAATCTACATTGGCATGTCCTAAATACTGCCACCCCAGAGCCAAGTATTTAGCTGAGTGTTCTAGCACTTGCCTCACAAGTGCAAGGTCCTGAGTTCGATCCTAGGTACCAAAAATAAAAAAAAAATAAAAACAGCAAAATATAGCCACCTCCCCAAAGCTCCACATGTGTCTGCATGAGGGTTTGGGAGGACATTTAGATACAAGTCGTAGCAAAAACTGACTTCATTAGGACAAGAATGTGGGAAAATTCAAGTCCAAATACACTCCAAAAAATAATGGGGATAGTGGTGCTAAGTTATCAAGAGGAAACTAGTAGCTCTTTGATAGCAACCAGTTAAACCATAGTCCATCCACACTTTTATTGGGAGAACCAGAGAAAAACAGAGATCTCCTCGTATCAGGATCAACCTTGCACTGGCCTCAAAACACCCCTGTAAAGACTCCAGCATTTAAATGCCACAGGACAATGGTCAGGTACCTATGGAATTAAAATACAGTAGCTGCATATGAAATCTACCAAGGCAGATAGCCTGACACAGAAATCCAGTCCTGGGGCAGGGCACTTGGTATTTCCAGCTGCTTGGTAGTCTGCGGCAGAACCATCTTTTTTTTTTTTTTTTTTTTTTTAGCACAGCAATTTGAGACTAGTATGGGCAACACACGAAGACCCTATCTCAAAAATAAAGAAATGTAAAGGAAGGATAAAAGGATAAGAACTACTGTCATCACAGGGTGACCAACTGTGTGCCTGAGGCCTTAGCCTCTGAGGTTCAATATCAGAGGCCACACACTAAAACACAGACTTCATTACAATTCTGGCTAAGTCACAAGTCTATAAAGAAGGAAACAAGTCCAAGAGAGAGATGGGAAAAGGGAAATCATATCCAGAGTTGCAATAAAATATCACACAAAATGTCTAGCACTTAACAAAAAAATTACTCATGTTCAAGGCAACCCTAATAAGATTAATAGCTCATTCTTCATTAGAAACGGTGGCATTTGGAAGTCAATGGAATGTCATATTCATAACATTTGGAGGAAAAAAAAATTGTCATCCAACAACCTGAAGTCAGAAGAAACTATCATTGAAAAATAAAAAATGAAGCCAGCAGTGGTGGTGTATGGTTATAATCCCAGCACTCTGGGAGGCTGACACAGGATTGCAAGTTTGAGGCTGGCCTGGATAACTCAGCGACTTAGTGAAATCCTATCTAAAAATTAAATTTTAAAAAAAGGCTAGGGATGTAGCCCAGTGCAAAAGGCCTGTGTTCGATCCCTAGTACCACCTATATACATAAATACACAAAGTGAAACATTCACACAACCACAGGTAAACAAATGAAAATTAAGAGAATTTATCGTTGACAGACCGGTCTACAAGAATTACTAAAGAAAATTTTTCTGGCTGAAGGTAAATGGCCCTATAGTAATTAAACTTAAAATTAAAAAGAAAATGCTTAGGCAATTTTGTAATAATAAAAGATACTATAATGTGCCTTTCCCCCTTCTCCTGATTGATTTAAAAGGCAATTGCATAAAACAATATGTTACGTGTGATTGTATTATTGAGCCTGTAACAGTTAAAAATATAACAGATTTGACAACAGCAGCACCAGGGAACTGAGCCGGACCAAACCTGTAGAGGAGTCAGAGACACCATCTGATAGTATCTCAAATCCACAGCCCTTGAGAGCTATCATTAGCGAATAAGTTTATTCTTTAATTTTATATCACAAATTGCATAAATATTTGTTCTCATTTACTCTCTCACCTTCCCTAACAGATATAAAATAAAAGAATACTTACAAAGTGTATTGTTGGGATTATGACATGCAGATGTCATGTTTATTGTCTTTACTGGTAGGCTTTGTAGTGAATGGTTTATATCACTGTGTGTTCTGGCCCTGTTCTTCCAGACCCCAGTCTACCCCAATGAGGGTTGGATAAGTAAGATCCCAGGGGAGGCTCTCTGAGAAGGGAGTATAGATTTAGGGATCAAATTCTCTCCCTAAACGGAAGTGTTGCACAACGAGGTCAACTATCTGAGCAGGGTTAGCCAGAGAGTGGTGGAATGTCAGTGTGTGGAATATCTGGAGGGACACAGCCCAAGGTGATTGGTTGGTGGGCTCTAGATGGATTTGCTAGTTGTCAGGGCCTTGGCTTAGCTATCCTCCACAGGAATCCTGTGGCTTAGTGCGGGCCAGAGAAGGCACTCTTCAGACTTCAACCCTCCTTGACCACATCTGGGTCTCCACAGGACTGTAACAATAACTCAGAACTTTCCCCTGCTAGCAGCATAAACAGGCCAGGCCAAACCTCTGTGCTCCAGTGTGCCAGCCATGGCTAGAGGCCCTCCTGAGGAAGGCTGGTCCAGAGGGAGGAGCAGGTCTGGTGGTTGGAAATGACTCTGGTAGCAGCAGGAGTCACAGCAGCAGCTACAGCCACAGCACAGAAGTCCCTAGAAAAGCTGTTTCCCTGAAGCGTCATCTGCTTTCTAAGTGGAACTGCCCAAGGGAAATAGTTTGGAAACTCCCACTGGCTAACAGAACCTCTGCTGTCCATCTGTAAGGGTGATTTCACAGCCTCTTCAGTGCCTCGCAAAAGCTCCCTACGTTTCCTTTCACAGTGCACTTTCTGTTTCTCTTAGATGTGAATGAAAAGGAGCTGGGCTGCCTGAGAATACTTTCTAGGTCAGATGGTTGGCTGCTTCTTCCCATTAGCTGAATAAAGGACACCATCTTCAAAGAACGAGGAGGCAGTCCATCTGGTCTCTCCGATCACACTGGTCAGGGGATTTCCAGCCAAGTCCCAAGTGCTAGCTCTGTGGACAGTCATCTCATACCACCCAGAATGTACATCTGGCTGCCAAATGCACCTTTCTCTGGCCACCCACGTACACTGGATCCAATAAGAGGCAGCCTCGGCATTCTCCTGTCTACACAAAGAGGGCGATTGCCACAAGCCGGGCTATTGTTCCATTGGCATTGGCATCAAAGGCCTAGGCCAGCACTCCTTTGTCTATCAGCTGCTATTCACAAGGACAAGAGAAGAAAAGCAAACCAATAGGTTTCTTGGAAAGAATCATCTATGGATGTGGAACATTTACTGTAGCGCTGAGCTAACGTGATTCTAATAACAACTTGGAAAGCTGCTTAGTATGGAGAACCAAAATGCCATGGCACCTGCTTACACTGGGTGTGCTGTTTCCCAGATTTGAGTTGGTAAGACTCAAGTCATCTCTACCTGCGTACGTGGAACAAGATCAGTGCGTGGAGTCTTGGGGCAGGGTGTGACCATGATGGATATTAACCTTTACTATACAGAAGCATTAAGAGAAGCCATCTTGTCTTCATACATGCTGCTGATGCCTCTTTTCCAGGATTTCACGTGCTTTTCACCTGACCTATGTCCATTTCATGGTGCCAATAGCAATAGGCTCTCAGAACCTTCATAAATGTTACAGTTTTTGTGCCAAATCATTCACCAGTACTGGCTTTTGAGGGGTCAAATGAGCATAACACTCTCAGGAATGTAGTATCAAAATTATTCCTAACATGTAGAAAGACAGCATATAGTGAATATAATGAGCTAGTCATCTCCACTTATGGGCTTAAACACATACCACACACATCTAAATAACAATCTTCTATGTGTGCTTTTTGATTCTCTTTTTTCTTCCTTCCCACCCAGAAGTGCCTACTCTTCCCAGTGTTTGTCATTCTCATGTGTATTGTGTACTTTGATACCATGGATCCACAGACAACATTCATGTTTTTTGTTTTTTGGGGTTTTTTTGTATAAAAGAACTTGGCCTAGCTGGAAGTAGGTGGCATGCCTATAGTCCCAGCTTCTTGGGAGGCAGAGGCAGAAAGATGGCAAGTCCGAGGTCAGCTTGAGGAATTTAATGAGATTCTGTCTCAAAGTAAAATTTAGCAAAGGCTTGGTATTTCAGCTCAGTGGTGGAGTACTTGACTAGTATGCATAAGGCCCTGAAAAAAATATTCCTTGTACTGAAAAAAATAAAAAAGATATTAGACTGGGTCGACATCTGCAGGTACAAATGTTATGCTATGGAACCATCGAGGTTGTTGTGTGCAGTGTGGGTTCTTTGACTTCTGTATGACTCTCCTACAAACACACTTAGGGTCCATTTCCCATTATTGAGGCTCTTCACCCTTGTGGACGCTACTGCAGGAAGCATTCTTAAGAGTATTTCACTACTAACCTTTTCCTTTTAGAATGGCTGGTGGGCAGTGATAGCAAAACACAGACAGACTTTTAGTCTGTTTCTAATTGTTTTCAAATTTCTAGAGACTTTGTATCTTATCAGTACATCCCGTGTGAACCTGCCCACAGCTGTTGTTGGTTCTCTTCTGGTTGTTTGATGGCTATTTCCTGTCTGCACCTGATAGCTTCATTGTCTGTTTCCTGAGCTCAACTTGCTGCCATCCTCGACTCCCTGTCAGCCTACACCAGCTCCCTCTCACACTGGGTTCTGGCGTCCCTTGACCCTTTAATTATACAATTTCCAGCTATTCTAGGTAAAAGCCTCGCACAGTCTTGCCCCAGATCCTGTTCCTGTGGTTTAGATGTTCTTGGCAAGCATTCCTGCTGAATTCCTCAGGCCCTAAGAATAGAGATAAGAAGAGAAGATACATGGAGTTTTCTCTGAATACCTATTACACTTCATAAGGGTCAGGGCAGACAAAATCCTTGGTGAGTGAATGATTTTCTGAATAAAAGAAAAGGATAAAAATGGAATTTGATAGATGTGGTACAGTGTTGACATTACATAAGATCCTCTAACACTGCAAGTGAATTGACTCTCATTGAGTAGAGACTGTTATGGGAACACATTGGTCCATGAGCCAAGTTATTTAAGAAGACATTATAAATTTAATGTTTCCTTTCACCTGACTGCAGCCCTGAAGAATATTCAATGTTCAACACCCACACTTATGTACACATTTAGAGGAATATACACCAACACTTCTATTTCCTGAAAAGATTCAGTGTGGATCTATTTTAAGCACTGCTAAGCAATTGAAGTAGAAGGATACCAAGTTGTCTTTTTAAGTAAACTTTTATCGAAGTATAACAAACACACAGTGAACAAATCATGAATATGCAAGTCAATGAATATTCAGAAACCAGCTCATCTGATAATCACATTATATCAAGAAACAGAGCATATCAGCCTCCCAGAGTCCCATTTAGGCCCCAGGTCTATCTGTACGTACTCTCCCCAAAGGGAGCCATGATTCTGAATTCCAAAACTATGACTTTTGCTTCAATTTAAACTTTAAGCAAATGGAAAAGTATTGCATATACTCTTCTGCATTTGACTCCTTTTGCACAAGATGAGGAGTCATCACATGCAATGCAATTTGTTCATTTTCATCCCCGTATGTTATCCCACTGCGTGAATATATGGTGATTGATTCATTTCACTATTGATGAGCATTTAGATTGTTTCCAGTTTTTAGCCCTAATAGTGCTGTGATAAACATCCTGGTATGTGTTTTTGGGTGCACACATGGACATACTCTTCTGGTGCAAGCCTTCGAGTAGATATGCTGGGGTGACGGGTCTATATGTATATGGTCAGATTTACTGGATATTGCCAAATGGTGCATGCATATTTTCTGTCTGAGGCATGCAGTGAAAACTTTGTGCTCTGTCTCCTTGTGCTCCTTTGAGGTCAAATTCTTTTTTCTTCTGATTGTCCTTCTTTCCTTATTTTTCCTTTATTGGTTCCTGTTCTTCTCCCCACTCTTTACATGTGTTCTTTTCCCCCAAGGTTCTTCTTTTTTCTCCCTTTATTATTCTACCTATGCGAGACCATTCATTAATTCATTCGGGAAACACTGAGTCCCAGAAATGAGCTATGGGTTGTGTAAGCTGAGCAGAAAAGAAACATGGTCCTGTAGTCATAGTCTAGTGTGAGGATGCAGACATTTCACAGGCAAACCCCAGAAGCAACAGTAATTGCATTAGGCATTGCTGCTGTGAAGGAGAAGAAATGGATGCCACAAGAGCGGTGGAGACTTACTTTTTTCCTCTTCCCACTGTAGTTCTTATCAGATTGATCACTAAGAAAATTATCTTAAAGGAATCTGATACAGAAAGTGAGTAGAAGGCGAAAGGAAGAGTGCTGGGGAAATAAAAGATCGGGAATATGTGGAGATACACAGGGAGAAAAGTGTGTGGAGTGTTCAGAAACTGGACCTGGGGATGGTGATGCATGCCTGTAATCACAGCACCTCTCAGGCCGAGGCAGGAGGATTTTTGTGAGTGTGAGGTCAACCTGACTATTTAGTGAGGTCAAGGCCAGTGTGGACTATATAGTGAAATCTTGTCTTAAGAACCAGCCAACTAACAAACAAACAAATAAAAAAGAAAGAAAGAAAGAAAGAAAAAACTACTGAAAGGACAGGGGGCCAGTGTTGGAGCCAGAGGAGCTTGCAGTGTCTAAAGAAGGAGGCAGCAGATAGAACACATGAGGCTCTATAAGTCATGTTGAGCATTTTTATTTTATTACAAGTTCCATGGAAAATGATCGAAAGGATATAGAACCTGAATACGTTGTCATGCTTGTAATCCCAGCATCCTTTGAGGCAGGAGGATCAAAAGTTTTAGTCTAGTCTGGGCAATTTAGCGACTTAGCAAGATCTTGTCTTAAGAGTAAAAAATAACAAATGACTGGGTATGTAGCTCAGTGTGAAGGCTCTGGTTCAGTCTCCACTTCAAAACAAAAACAAAAAACAAATGCAGAGTAGGATGCTTATCTGATCTGCAGGGCTTGTCAGATCTGGCTGAACCAGTTAATCTGAGGACCTCCCACAGGGTTGCGCTTCTTAAATATCTCCACCACACTGAGAACAAGGTCTCCAAAACATGAATTTGGGTAACAACCCCATCCAAACCACAGCATTTGAAGCTCTCCCCTCAAAGGTGAACGATCTCAGTGTCCAGGGAACACAGACCCAAGCTGCTGGAGTCAAAAACAAAGTTGATGAGGCTGAGCTTTGCTATCAAAATGGGGCCATTAAAAGAGTATCAAAAAGGGGCGGGAGATTTAGCTCAGTGGTTCCAGTACCTCCCTCGCAAGCGCAAGGCCCTGAGTTCGATCCCGGTAACCACATACAATGCTGGGCGTGGTGACTCATGCCCACCAGCAATCAATACCACATATCACAGTGCCGGGTGTGGTGGCTCACGCCTGTAATCCCAGCACTCGGGAGGCAGAGACAGGAGGATTGCTGTGTTTGAAGCTTGCCTGAGCTACATAGTGAGCTCAGTGCCAGCCTGAACTACAAAGCGAGACCCCGTCTCAAAAAAAAAAAAAAAAAAGAGTATCAAAGAAACTTTTTTTTTTTTTTTCATTTGGAAGGGGCAGGTGTTGTGCAGGCAAGGAAGGATTTGTTGTTTTCAAGGAGGAAAATGACCCAGTTTCCCTTTACACTCCAGAGAGAAGAGCATCAAAGGTCATGTGGAAAGTTATGTTTTACCACAGCAGAAGGCACTAGGCTGTTCCAGGGGGAGGGGAAGAGGCTGAGGTGAGAGGGGAAAGGGAGAAGGTTTAGAAGTCTAGAGCCAGTAGGAATAATCAGGAGAAAATGACAGTACAGGGTGACATCACACAGGTCACCCATGAAGAAAAAATATGACCATTAACCTCACCAAATGCTGCTGAGAGATTTCACTAAGAAGTAGAGATGAGAAAGCAGAGACACCATGGGTTGGCAACCATTTACAGAAACGTAGGTGTCCATGGGGCCAAGAGAACATTATCTGGAAGAGAATTTGAGATCAAGACGAAGTCTTCTTTTTTTCCAGTACTGTCTGTCAAGCTAAGAACCTTATGCTTGTGAGGCAAACATGGTGCCCCTGAGCTAAATCCCTGGCCCAAGAGGAAGTTTTCCAATGATGCCATTTTCTAAAACTTGTTTAAATAAAGATGAGTATGGTGAAGATGAAAGAGCTCACTCTCTGAGAGGGCATGAGGGGTGGGCCCCTTCACACCCTTGGCTACTGTGGTGGCCATGAAAACCAGCTGCTTAGAACTGGTATGTAGAGAATTAAGTGATTGATGGTGCCAGCTGCCCTTTTGGACCCATACCTTTCTGAGGTCAAGCATCTCTCAGGCTTTGCCCAGTAAATGACTAAGTATCAAAGGACAATCTCTATGGTGATTTTGGCACAAGAACTTCCAAAGTCCTGGGCAAATATTCCCAGAATCTGTGTGACATTGTGAGAGTCAGACCTGCATTATGGCCTGAAGGATCCCTCTGCCTCCTTCCTTTCTATCCTTAAGAGACATTTCCCCAGCAGACCTCTCCTTGCATGTCTCATCTTGTCTTTGTTTCTAGCAGAACCCAAATCGACATAGCTATTTGGCGCCCAAATCATTCCTTCTATGGACTATGGTCTTCTCACCACTCGACTTGTGTTCTGACTTCTTGGAGAATATCAACTGGGATATCACAGAGACCAATCTCAGCTTGTTCTCTCCTCAATATCTTCTTCCTCTTTTACTGAATACATTGTTCACACTACTGAGTGATTTTTAAAAGAATACTCATTTAAACTGGGTGTGGTGGTGCACATCTATAATCTGACTGTTGAAAGGCAAGAGAATCATGAATGTGAGGCCAACCTGGGATACACAGGGAATTCCAGGCTAGACTGCACTACAGGGAAGGTCCTTTCACAAAAAGAATGCACATTTGATGTGAGTACAGTGGCACATACCTGTAATCCCAGCTACTTGGGAGGCAGGGGGATTGCGAGTTTGAAGTCAGTCTTCAAAGAAAGAAAAATAAGAAAACACGACACACATCTGGTCAAATACCCTTTAGAGCAAACCCAGGTTCCTTACTTGCTTGCTGCTCTGGTTCAGACTGGCTTGTCTCCCATTGGTTCCTACCTTGCTGGAAGCTTAGTCCCAGTGCGGTGGAGTAAAGGTAGTAGAACTTAAAGAGGGAAGGCTTAGTGGGTTGTGGTTGGGCCAAGGAGGCATAACCCTCTTCAAGATTTCCCTGTATCGTCACTTCCTTAGAGAATTCTTCCCTGATTGCTTTACCTAACACTGGTTTTTTGGAGGGATTTATTTCCTGTAAGAGTGGTTTGTTATAAAAGAGCAAACCTGGCCCCTGGTCTCTTTTGCTTCCTGTCTCACCATGCAGTCTTTCCCTCTCACATGTGCTCTTTCATAATGCCACTGGCAATGCTGTGACCCAGATATACCTGGCTCCTCACAAGAGGCCAAACACACAGGGCTGGCCAATCTCAGACTTTCAGTCTTCACAACCTCTTTTCTTTACAAAGCACCTGTCTTCAGGTAGTTTGTTGTAGCAAAAGCAAAGGACCAAATGTACTTGTTTTAAATTGAATAGGAAATTTCTCCTTCCCATGGCTTTTGCAGTTTTAGTGAGCTCACTTGTGCCTGCCTCTCTGACTGCATTTCCCATGTTATTTCTCAGACACGCACAGCTGGTTCCCCAGAGACTCGTCCAGCTCTTCAGCTGCACACCTTTCACTTTCTTCAAGATTTCCCCTCTGTTGTCATCTCGCTACAGAAGTCTTTCCTGATTGCTTTATCTAAAACTGTTCATACTAACCCTACCAAAGTCATTCTTTGTTCCCTCACCCCACTTAATTACTTTTTTGGCATTGCTATTCTCTGAGATCATATCACTTATTTGGACTCAAATACTTAAATTCAGTAATCCAGTTTTTTAAAGGTTCTGACATCTACCCACCATCTACAGCAAGATAGCCTGATAGAAACAGAACATGAACCACAGTGTAATTTAACAGAGCTTCCAGGGAGCTCTGTTGTGTGTTAAGCTTCTTAAGAAGTAAATGTGGATAGAGTTTGTCAGTTATGTTCAGAGAAGCAAAAATCCCCAAGGGCAGTAGCTTTTGGTTGTGACACACATATCAAGCTCCCCACAAGGGGTAAAAGCTTTCTACTTCATTAAAAAAAAAAAAAGCACTGTGACTTGGCCTTAATCCATGAAGCATAGAAGTTTTATGACCTTAGGCACATCACTTGGTTCCAGGATGGCAAAGAGGTTTTATCTTTCATGTCATCTTATATCAACTGATAATGGCTGCCTAGAGGTCAGGTGAAGGGAAGGTTCTCAGGCTTACTCTGAACTACTTGAAAAAGAGTGCCTGGATCAATTAGTGATGTCTGCCTTGGGCACCACCAGGAGCATTGGGCTGGATGTTTAGACTTCCTTTAAAATTCTGTTTTCTCTTCATTTATAAAGGGATAAAAATAACAGTGCTCTCAGAGTAACGGTACTATGAAACTCAAAAGGTGCAGGCTAAGAAAGTTCTTTCAAAATCCAATGTAATACTGAGATGTTATTAGAGATTTCTTAGTTAAATCAAAGGTAGTCTCGTGGTGGTGGTGGGGAGAGCCCTTTTGCATGTGGATATTTTTGCCCTAGGAGAAAAAGAGAAGTAAATTTAACATCTTCCAAGAAGACAGGTGTAGGAAAATGATGTTTTTCCAAATTTAGGTTTGGAAAAGTCATGATAAATATTAAACTAATTAATTGACATGTTTAAGAAAATCTTGAGTTAGACCTCCCCCTCTTAGAATCAATTTATTTCATGTATATGCACATACTATCCCATCTGTATCTTTTTGCCAAATAGTGGCTCATTTTAAGTCATTTTGAAATTTTAAAAGCTCAGTTTCTCCTGATTTTGAGGGTTTGGGGAAGGGAAATGCCACTTTTCCTCTCTTAAAGGTCACTTACGGTCTGACCAAACGTGCTCCCTCTTTCTACCTGGGTGTCTTTCTTGATTTCTTTCCCTTTCTGTGAAGACTCAGGCCACCTCAAAGAATCTGCTATTATTGATTCAGGAAAGCACTTTGATTCTTCAAACCACAAGCTGTTACTCATGAAACTATGACAACTTGGTATTAGCTTCAAATCAATGAACTTTTTAAACGCAGCTGAAGCAACAAAACTTGCTTACTGCTAACCCTTGATAAGCCCACCCTGGAACAGCCAAACCTTTATCTTAACAGCCATGTGATCTTTACCCCCTTTGATAGCCCCTTCCTGCATTGATAAGGATTATACATCTCCTAGGAGCAGAGTGCCTGCCTTCGCTGGAAGCCTTTCTAAGTGGATGGGGGAAGGAAGAGGCAGATCTTGCCAGAAGTGGGCTGCGATAGGTCCGCGTTCTCAATAAGCCTCTTCTCAGCCTCCCTCCTTTTCACAGCAGCTGTTCTTCAGAGACAAAACAGAAAATGGGAACATGTCAAGGAAGAGTTTAAGCGGTGATGAAGTGCTCTTGGCATGATTCACTGGCGAGGGTATTTAGATCTTCATTCTTTTGAGCCTTTCTACAGAACCAGCACCCTGCCCCTGCTTCAGAGGAGGCGTCGCCCCTGACCCTCTTTGTTTCTCTGTCTCCGTCCTCAGTCCATCAAATGTATGGCGCAGGGCCCCTTAGGCATCTGGTGCCTGTCCTTAGCTTCCTGATCCCTCATTTACATGGGCCGTTTGCACCTGCAGTTTGGCTGCAGGTGAGTTCCTTCGGCCTGGTTGAGGACAACAGGGAGGATAGCTATCCTGGTGTCATTTTTTGCGGGGCTATGTCTGGCCCGGCGCTTGTCGGGCATGTCAGTCAGCCATCGGTGGGCCAGCCTGACCTTCGGGCTGCCCTGTACCTTTGCGCTGAACTGACCCTCTGTCTGCTGCACCTCCGTTCTCTACCTACTCAGGCATTATTGGGGAAGCAGAGCTCTCAGGACTGCTGTGTCCTCATGTTCCTCCTCTTCCTCCTTATCCTGAATTGCACCTGTGCCCCATTTTTCTCCTCTCTTCTCACCTTTCACTGGGGCTGTTGCTGGGGCAACCAGCTCAGAGCAGGTGAAAGAGGATAGCGCCTGGCTGGCTGTACTGCCCAGCTTTCACTTTCTGTCCTGGGCCTCTCTCAGGTCACAGCGTTGGGATGGCTTTGAAAGCCCTGGCACTGTCTCTCCTGGAAGTGAGAGAGTGTTCACAACCCAGGGTGCGAACTTTGTCCAGTGTGGGAGGAGAAGGGGGAGGGAAGGTTTCCGTTATCTGTGAACAATCCCTTCATTCACCATTCCTTGGAATAGTTCTGAGGTACATTTTGTGTGGCTTCTCAGAAGTCAAGGTCAAGCCCCAGTTTCCCACTGGGGAAGGACTCACAGACTTACTGTTACACTGGCTTTGTGCCTCCTTGTCTCCCAGGGGATCCCCCCCATCTCTGAGACCCATCTTCCTCTGCACATACGGCCTCCTCTTAGCTCCTGCCTTCCAGGGAAAATCTAGTTCCATATTGTCTAGAAAACAGTGAGACAGGGTCTCACTATGTAGTTCAGACTGAACTTGAACTTAGTATGTAGTTTAAGTTGAGCTTGAACCTTCAGAGATCCTCCTGATTCAGCTTCGCAAGGGGTGGAATTATAGGCATGCCCACCACACTCTACTGGTTAGTTAACTTTTAATAACTACCTTAGGGACTGTGGTGGATTTCTTCTGTCACTTTACCTTAACTGGAATCATAATTCCCAGAAATCTCTTTCTTATATTTCCTGGGACACCACAATGTGTTTGAACTTTCAAGGCCATACTTGTGTCATACCTAAAGGAGGAACAGGGTCACTTCTGTTTACCTCACAGGCAGGAAGCAGACCCTGGCTTGTGGCAATTCCAGCTCCTACCAGATTTCTATCTCCAGCTTCCCTGGCCCCTGGGCCAGACTTCCTACCTGGCTGAATTCATTGCTAACTCCAGATATAGAGGCAACAGCTGCATATACAGTGTATGACCAGCTCCAGAATTATGTCAGCTCAATCTCTGTAAGAGACCCCACATTCTAGATTAGAGGTGGCGAACCTATGGCACATATGCTGGAGCAGGCACAAAAAACCCTCTCTGCGGGCACTCAAGCTAAGTCACCCCAGCATCGGCCCGACAGCTGAGCATCGGATAACAGCACACGTAGTGGTGGATCGCACTCTGTGCTAAATAAATGAGTTTTGGGTTGCAGTGTGGGCACTTGGTCTCTAGAAGGTCCACCACCACTGCTCTAGATCATTTCTAGTGATTCTATTTTTTTTTTCATGAAACTCTGACTGATACAGAAATCCTGAAAGGAGAAAGTATAGGCTCTGCTCAGTTACCAGTCTATTCAGCCCCAGGTGGAAAGTTGGAAGGTGATCTTTAAGGAGCTTCCTCTCCTGGAGCTGTGCAGCATAGTGCTGAAGTCCAGGAATCAGTTTTAAGTGCAACAAAGCTCCCAGGGAGACCGAAAGCACAATTCTGGCTTTCAGATGTTTGAGGAGACAGGACACAGAATCTCCTGTAACTCTTAGATGGTAAAAGCAGAGTTTTCCTTTTGCTAGTAGAAGGCTTGCTTCCTTTGCCTGGAGACCCACAAAACCTCACAAGGTGACATTTGTCTTTTTCAGGGCCTGGTTGCTCACTCTCTTCTGACCAAGTTACAGTCCATCAGCACAGAGCAGAGACAGAGTAATGCCTCCAGCCCGAAATAGCTTACTCCAACCCCCAATTATAGGGGCCAGCTGATAAAAAGTGGAGGAGTGGATCTGAGAAACCCACTGGCGAGAGGATGTCTTTGAACATATCTTTGAAAAGCGCAGAGGCTTGAGCCACTTTACTCTCTCCCATCCAATGTCTGGGCTGCAGAGCAACTTCTTCATTGATTGTTTTCATTTCACAGACTGTTCTGCTAATTTTCAAACTTCTGTCTGGCTAGGTCTTCGGGTAAAATTTTCTCTCCTTTTTTTCATAGTGTCCAATCTTACTTGATGAATTCTAGTATTTTTATATTAAAAAGTTAGAGCATAATTATTTTAAGGATTTTAAAAGATTATCCACTATCTAAATTCTTTTTCTTTCTCCTCCTCCTCTTTTCTTTTTTTCCTTCTTTTCTTCCTTCCTCTCTCTTTTTTCCCCCTATAGTTTTTGAGATTGAACTTAGGGCCTTCAGATAGGATCTCTCTAAGGCCTTATATTGCCTAAGCTGAACTTAATCATGCAGTCTTCTTGCCTCAGCCTCCCGGGATGCTGGAGTTACAGCTCTGCACCACTGTGAGCAGCTGTCTAAATTTCTTGAGGGGGGTCATCCTGTCATTTGTTGCCTTGCTTGTCTCTTCTCTCGTAGGATTAGCTGCCAGTGTGATTTTGGAGGGAAAGGTAATAGCCGGAACAAGTACAGTCTGTAGCACGTACTCAGGAAGCAGTTTTGCTTTTTTTTCTGTCACCTCTTTAAATTTTCTTAGTTGCAACTTGCACAGTGGCATGTGCCAATAGTCCTAGCATTCTGCGAGACTGAGGCAAGAGGATCACAAATTCAAGGCCAGTCTAGGTAACTTGCTGAGATATTGCCTTAAAATTTAAAAAAATAAGAAAGGACTGGGGATGTGGCTGAATATGAAGACCCTGGGTCCAAGCCCTAGTGCCAGAAAGAACAATAAGCAGCAACAGTACCAACAACGTGCCCACCTTGCAATTTTCCTTGGAATCCTCTACCGACACCAGATCTAAATCTGTGAAGAGATGTTTTTGCTGAGAGTAGAAATGGATTTTCTTTGGGTAACCTGTGTGCTCTGGTTTTCAGCAGTGTCCCACTGGAGGATTCCAGGCCCACCCTTCAGATTCCCTAGATTCCTGGCTAGGAGGCTGTGATAGTTAACTGTGATGTCAAGTGAACCCTAACTGGTATATGTATTTCTCAGTTTGCACTTCCTGCATCTAAGCAGATGTGAACATGGACTCCCTTCTGGCAAATGGTATCTTGTTGGATTTTAGTATCTTTCCCGTGACTTTTCCTTTTTGTGAAGCTCTGAGAAGATAACTCATCCATCTAAGTAACTGGGGATGTTTTTAGGGACTGTGTTTTATCTAATTTTTTTATCAAGGTTTTCTCGATTCCCTTGAAAAACTTTCAAGTGTGATTTCTGGTTCGAGCAACAAAAACATTCACCTTACAACTAGTTTGTCAGAAAGCAAAAGTGGGCAGGGGTTTCCAAGTTCACCCAGAGGTGAAGGTTAAGATTGGTAAAGCTTTTCTTGACACAAACAATATGCTCCCATTCCCATTTGCTCCTTTACATTGCACTTCTGCTGCTCAGAGTTGGCTGTGTTTTCTGGAAGGCTTCCGACTTTGGATCTCATGTTGGCACTCCTGCACGGATACTTCTGGGGCAGTGAGTGTCTACGGGGGGGGGGGTGGATTTTACCTCCCTCCAGGACATTGGGTCATGTCAGGGGACATTTTTGGTTCTCTGTGTTCCAGAATCACAGAATGTCTCATTTAGATCTGTTTGACAAGGTAGTGCTACTTTTGAAAAGACATTCGATCTCCTTGATAGCTGGAGGTTTTTTTCTCTTCTTTGTCTCCCCCAGCTCTTCATTATCTTGACAGACTTAGTTTATTTGCTTAAAACTTCCTCTGAGTGCAGTGGTGGGGAACCAATGGCATCCATGCCGCAGTTAGCACACAGAGCCCACTGTCAACACAAACCAAACGTATGTGTTGTTTTTTCTAAACTAAAGCCTCAGTTTTCAGGTTTAATTGTAGTGTTGTCACTTTACGATAAATAAGTGCATTGTGGGTTGCAATTTGGGCACTTGGTCTCTAAAAGGTTCGCCATCCCTGTTTTCTTTGTTCTAGCTTCTCTGACATTAGTGAGTAGAAAAGGAAAGCATGAAATACATGCTCTAAATCTTGCTTCTGTCATTTATCAGTGCATTTACTGTGTGTGGTTGAAAGCATGTTATGCACACACACTATTGGGTGTCATGCTTTTTTCTCTTAACATTAGGCAGCATACCTTTTTCCACGCCATTAAAAACTCTTTGCAATTGACATTTAAATAAATCATCCTTAAATTAATCATTGCTTATTATTTTCCTTAAATTTGGTAGCTTTTATAGTAAATTTCATAGTCAATTTGGTATTTTTCATTTAAGAATAAAAGAAAAGGATCTTTCTGTGGGTGTTTTTGAACTTCAGCAACCTAACTAACATCGCAGGTGCCTGCTTATAACCCCAGCATTCTGGGAGGCTGAAGTGGGAGGATGAAAAGTTTGAGACCAGCCTGGGGCAATTTAGGGAACGAGCAAGACCCTGTCTCAAACTACAAAATATAATAAGGCCTGGGATATAGCTCAGGGAAGGCCCTGGGTTCCATCTCCAGTACCACAAAGAGGAAGGTGGAAGGGAAAGGGGAGCGGGAGGAAAATGAAAATGATGTTGCAAAGCTTGTGTTTCTATCCTAGAGCTAGGATATCTCAGTTTTGCATAGTGCTAAGCCACAGTGGAGACAGGGACAAGAAAACATTTCCCTCAAAATGAAGCTAGGAACATACTCTAATGCATCATTTGTGACCCTGTAATTCCACATTACAGAGCCAGGAAGGAAGCATCTCGCTGAGGAAAACCAGAAAGCTTCCATGACATGGAGTGGCCCCCAGGGAGTCCCTTCTAAAGCTTTTTGGACATATACACCCTCCTGATAGGCCCATGACCATGAATTAGCTAAAATTCTCACCCTCAGATTGTAGCGTGTGTTAGCTTGATGGATGGAGCTTTGTAGTATTGTCCATTTGAACACTGACAGCTTCCTGCTCAAATCAATCACTTATTTTTGGCATAGTTGAATTTGTGCTGTTCTTTTTGACAGTGATTAGCCAACAGTTGGAGCCAGGTCTTAAGGCTCTTCATGTTCTAAAGCCTCAGTACCAAGGTACCCATCCATCTTCCTCTTAGGTAGTGAGAAGGAGGCATCCCGTGCATCTAAAACAAGAATTAAATTGCCTCACAGGTACAAGCTAAAAGGTACCAGGACTGGAAAAATACTGCTTTATTCTTTTTAAAATGTCTTACTTAAGATTGCTCTTGGATATTCTAGTGCTGACAGTGATTATGATACAGACTTTAGGCAATGTTAATGACATGGGACTTTTGCCACGATCATTAAATTTAGTGCAAAGACAGCTCCTGTCCACAGAACCAAAGGCTGATGAGAGATTGATAAATGTGTTACGAAGTCTTACATTGCTCGTAACTAACTCTTCAGGAGGTGTATAGGACATGGCAAGCAGAGCATAGAGTTGCACTTGTGAATAAGTTTAACCTAAAACATGTTCCTCCTTAAGCCAGGTGTTGTGGTTCTATAAGATGATCCGGTATTTGGAGAATAAACCCAGCATGTTAACAAGTCTATAACCTTTTTTGTTTGTCTTTCTGCTTTTGCTTTTTAGGAGTGCTGGTGATTAAACGCTAAACACTATTCCACCGAACTACACTTTTAGCTTACTTTCACTTACACTTACTTTCTAATCTTTGAGAGATGGAAAAAACACTCTGTTGAAGACAGAGTAAGCTTTATTTCGAGTTGGGGATTGTAATAGTTGATTAGTTGTATCCATGCGTAGGAGACGCCCAACTAAATTGACTCATTATAGTTCTGGGTGTGGAAGACCCACCCAGGGAGGATTATCACCAGAATGCTATAAAAGGGGAGGGGGCAATGATTGCTTGTGTTTTCTTTGTAGAAGCTCGCGTCTTGACTTTCACCTCGGATGCCATCTCCTGGCTTCCGGCTCCAACTCTTCAGCCTTCCAACGCTGATCCTTTGGCCTCTTGGCTATGGACTTGCAGAGGTCACTAAACAGAGCTCCAGGCCATCTGTAAATTCTTATATCTTTGTATATCTTGTATTACATTTGTTTCTTCAGTAAACATTGATATAGGGTTCTATAATCTGAAGAATCATTTTAGATGGATGCTTTTGTCTTAAAGATGATGATATGTATTGTAGAAAAATCACTTACACCTAGCCATAGAGGATTCTGGGGTCGGTGAATCCTATACAGTTAGTTCATCTTTGGAGTCTCAGCTTCCGATAGACTCTTTCAGTTGTCAAATATTTGTTTCTCTACAATTCTTTGCAGAAGTTGTGGTATATGCATCTGCACCACCACATCTATTGAGCTCCATCCAAATTCCCTTAAAAGTAAATTATTGGTAAATGAAGTTGTTTATGAGAGTCTTTGAACTTGGGACAAATTTCTTTGTAGCTCTTATGTGTTCCAACTGGAATGCCAATTTATTCATTTTGTCCCCTTTTTTTTTCTTGGCACTCAGATTAAGAGGTCGGCTCACCATTCTCCTAGTGGATCAAATATGCTGTGTGACAAGCAGGAATATATTTTACCTGCCTCCAATAAGAGAGTATGAATTAGATGGTACTAATTTTTTGAGTCCTGTGGGACTCCAAAGGTGACTTAAGAAACTCGAAATACATACCTCACTGTGGAGACAGAGGATTTGTTCACAATAAGACATGTGGCAAATAGTTTGGGGCGGTTAGTACCGAATGCTTGTTTATGGCAAAAACAAATACTCGTTGCCCAAGCAAACTTTCTCTCTCCTGTCGACCAGTGCCCACCATTCCAGGCTGTTTCATGGCTGCCTCTGGACCCCTTTTGTTACCTGAGATGACTGCATGGAGAGCCCCTGTTTGAATTTTCCCTTCTACTATCAGCAACTTCAAAATGTAGCTATCTCAGTGCTAATCCATCATGTTTCTGCTGCTTGTGTGTCAACTAAACTCATTTTTATTAAGGAGTAATGACTGATAATAACTTGCTGTGTTAAACTCCCAGGGATTTTAATAGGAGATATCACCTTTGCCTGTAAGAGAAATTACTCATAGGAAAAATTAGGCAGGATATAAGGATGACTTTGAGAAAGAAAGTCCAAATGACCAATCTGACTTTATTTACTTACTTTCTCTGTAGCTGCCTAGAATAAGACGCTCTCAACACTAGAAGATCAAATCTTCTTTCTTCCTGTCACAGAAAATTTTCCTGTAAGCAAATGATGTGAGATTATTGATCTGTGCTAACTATAGATGAAATTATATTTAGCACATCCCTTAGCCAACTTTCAGGAAACTGGGAATAGTTCAACACCCCTACAGACTCCAGCACTCTTGAAAAGTTGGTCAAATCAATAAATGCAAGGCAGGCTAAGTAAACATATTTTAAAAAGAATGCCTGAAGGGTTCCAGTCTTCCCCAGATACTACCCACTTTTGTCACTTGGTTTGCATTTTAGAAATTTATTTGAAAAATAGAGGATCTTAAATAACACCCTGTCTCTGAATAAAAGGGAAAATCAGATTTTCTAGTAATTCTTCTTCAAATAAATCACTTTGTTGCGTTGTAAATGGTATTATTTATGTTATTGCTTCTCCCCTGGCTCTTGTTTGGCTATCACAGGGTTAGGGGAATTGGCTCATATGGTTCTGTTCTTCGTGAGAAAAGGAGCTGCTTAAAACAAGGTTCCACACTGTATAATTTCTATGGTTTGTATTAATGCAGACAGTAGAGTCACCATAAAGAAGAAAAATTACCACGGAAAGATAAAACTAAAATACTAGTTGCATTACAATCACATTCTAGTGCTGCAATAAATTGCATGAAGCCAATAAAGCAAAACTAACTGAAGATATTTGGCACAAACCAAAAATGAGATGAAAGTCATTATGCTGCCTGCTACGGGGACATGCCTTGATGTAGTTAAAGCAATAAACTACCTGGGAGTAATCTTTACTTATTTTAAATTGCATATTCCAATTGCAAAGTTGTTCCTGGCATTTTTGCCATACTTTACTGAGCTAAGGAAGGAACTGCACATCTGAATAGGTCATGTTCTACTAAATGTGCCTCCTTTCTCTAGTAACTTATGACTCACTTGAGTCACAACAAAATTGTTATTCGAAAATTAATTATGGTTTTCTACCATAAACTGTCTTTCCTTCAGTAGACTAGAACCAGACTGATGCTGAATTCCCAACAACAGCTTTATCTGATCTGTCCTTACTCTAATCCTGGGCTTTCAAGACTTTTAGGATCAGTGAGTGTTTCTTATCAGGAAAGGAACCTAAGAGATGAGATGACACCTGTTGGGACTGCAGCTCAGATAGTTAAATAGTTATCCAGGAAGCAAAATTAGGGGAGATAATAGGTGATTTGCCCTACTGTCCTTTTGTATATTAATAGATCTATTACCTTCAAAGGAATGTTGTCCTTTGAGCAAACAATGCAGAAAACATCTAACATCGTGTCTTTAAAAGGATAAGAATTTACAAAATTAGATAAAATCTAGCCAATAGATTACCTGGACAATGGCCAGGAACCTAAAGAAGTAGGAACCATGTTCCTTGGATAAATCAATGAAAGAGTTAGGGCTGTTATCAGTCTTTTAAAAAAATATTTTAATGTATATATTTAATGGACATAATAACTATAGCTATTTATCTTTATTGTAGATTCTTACGGGGTACAGTGAGGCCTGTTCTCTTGAAGTAATGATGGTAGAAGAAACATGCTGCAGTCTCTGGAAGATAGGTAAGCCCTGTAGAGAGGGCAAAATAAACTTGCTCTTGCTGTAATCTAGTAGTATTTTGACTGTTCAACACATTAACAGAGCTGCTTGTGCTCAATAATTGAGCAGCTTTTGGTAGCTTGTTTTTGAAGAGAGCTTTCCCCTGCGTAGCCAGTGGGAATATAAATCAGCACACCCTTTCTGGAGGACATTTGGCAGTATTCATTAAAAGCCTTAAAACTGAGCATGTAATTTACATCTAGGAGTTTATTCTAGGGAGATAATCATGATTTGGGTAAATATGTTTGTACAAGAAACATTGTTTGCAATAGTAAAAAGCCAGAAAGTACCTTGACAGCTCCGATTTGGATACTGCACTCTAATACACGGCAAAGGGAATTACTGTGGCTGTGGCTGTTAAATATGCTAGTGCAGAACTAGGGGGAAGACGCTCATGCTTTGGGGAAAAGTGGGTGAAAAAGTACCCGAAAAAGCAGGTTATAAAATAACAAGAATGCAATAATGTCATTTTTTAGTATTAAAATGAATGTATTTAAATAAAACTAGCTATTAGCGTATCAAGCTCTTAAATGAGGTTGTGTCTTTTGGTGGTATCATAAGTGACTTATTTTCTTGTCAACCTTGTGTTTATTACTTGTGTGTATATTACTTGTGCTTATTTTCTAAGGTACTTTTAAAACTATGTAACTAGATAAAAATGTGATTTGAGAAAAATCTTTAATGAAACTTATATATTACAGTGATCAGAGTGTGAAATGCTATCTTTCCTCCCATCTTTAGGGTAGAATGGGCTGGGTCCCAGGCAGTCCCTTCTCCTTTTTCCTGAGCTTCCTTCCTCTGGTCTGGTCTCAGCAGCTTCAGGACTCTTGGTGGCTTGGGCATCTTTGGGGCTGGAGGTCGTTTAGCTTTCTTTGATCCCATACAGAACATCTCTGCTTACTTTGTGAGGAAGGGGGCCAAGGATTGTTCTGAAATGTCTCCTTATTTCCTATTCCTTTCCCTAATCCATCCTTCTTCATTGTCAAAGAAATTTTGTGGACAGACATGTCTTTACCTTCAAGCTTCTTATGAGTGACAGTCATTATAGAGTGTAAAGGACTCAAAAGTCAAGGAAGACTGGTTCAAAATGTGGTTCTACAGGAGGATCTATGCGTAACTTCCACTACATAGGAGGCTGAGGCAGATGCATTGCTTGAAACCAGTGGTTCAGGACCACCTTGTGCAACATCACAAAACCTTACTTATTAAAAAAAAGAACATACACACAAAAAGACCAAAAAGGTTTCTGTGTACTTTAGAAAAGTTATTTAACTTCTCTATAGCTTACTTTTCCTACTAGTACAAGAGACATAATAAGAGTACCTACCTCATAATTCTTACTTTAATTAATTAATTTTTCATAGTGGTAATTGAACTCAGGACCTTGCACTTGGGAGGCAGGCATAGAACCATTACAATTCTTATTTTAAATGTACTTCTTTGGTTTGAGTTGTGCCCCAAGCATGTAAGGCAGTCAAGGGTGTCAGACTATATCACCCCAAAACCTCTTTGGCATCAGTTATTTTTTAGTTTAGACCAATTGAAAAACAGCAAATGCAAGGAAAACATTGAAACCAGGAGATACAACTCCTGTGTGAAACGTACCTTCTTGGTAGATGATGAAAGACTAATCACAGAGGATAGGTACCACCCCTTTCCTAATCAGTGTGCAAACTCCAAGGCCTTGGGCCCAGCTTCCGGATCCCAAAGTAATTCTTTCTCGGTTCGTAATGTCCAGACAAAACAAATAGACAAGACACTCAGAAGAGTTGAGGATTTACATTCATGGAAGGTGGAAAAGAATTTCATTCCTAGTGAAATGCTCAGAGTTCCGAAAAGGAAAAAGGCAGGAGTCTTTTCTATCTCTGGTTCCCAGATTGTTTCTCATCCATGTAAAGAAGGCATTTGGGATGGTTGTCCTATCAGACACTCACTTGGCCTGATGACAGATTTAAGGTATCCTGTGGAAAATTTGCTTGGTTTTATGTCAGATATAAATGAAGAATTAGAGATTCTGATTAGTCCACCCTGTTTCACATCCAGAGTTTAGGGACTCAACAGAGTCTGGGCTCTGTGCATGTGTCCCAGGTCTCCATGCTTGATGGGTCACACCCATTGTCCAGCCAGTTTGTCCAGCCCTAAACTCCTACCTCATAACTGGTTCTGTGGGTCTTCATTTTTCTTGTGCAGTATTTCATGATCTACCTGTTTTATATCAGTGTAATTCTTAGGCCCAGCTGGAGACCCTTAGAGGATAGAGGAGAACTTTTACCACCCTGCAGGAACTCTAATTCCAGCTGTCCCTCCCTATCCCTGGGACCTCTGCATTCTTGGGTTCAACTAATCTCAGATACAAAATGTTAGAGGAAAAAATTGCACCAGTCTGAGCATGTACAGATTGTTTCTTGTCATAGTCCCTTAGCAACACAGTACAACAACTCTTTACACCATTTGTATCGTGTTAGGTATTATAGTTGTCTAGAGAAGATTTAAAATGTATAGAAGTTGCATTTGCTCTGCAAATATGGCAGCATTTCATAGGGATAAGGGACTTGAGCATCCTCTGATGTTGGTATTTCTGGGAGGTCCTGGAACTCAGCTTCCATGGGAACTGAAGGAAGGTCATGTATTTACACAAAAGATGAATATCATAAAGAGGAGCATTTGTTGATTATTTACATTTTTTCCAGTCCTAGTGTTAGGAGTATAATGGATGTGTTCTCAATGAATACTCAGAACAAGTTCAAGGGCTTGGCTCTACCATTACATTACCTTTTTGGTGTGGAACCTGAGGATCAGGCAGCCATAGCACTGTAGGATTATTATTATTTTCTACAGTACTGGGGATTGGACCCAGGGCCTTTGTACGGAGGTACATCCTTAGTCCTTGTAACAAAAAGGTTTTATTTTGAGACAGGATTATAAGTGTGTGTGACCATGTTCAGCTATCCTTGAAGTTATTGAGTGGCTTTTGATCATTCTTTTACTTTAGCTCAGTCAATAAAATAAATCATAATACTTAAGAGTATTTCTTGCTACTCATGATTTAGAATTAATTTCTATTCTAATTCCTCATCTCAAGGTCAAAATCATTAATAGCTCTTAACTACACATAAAGTGTAAGACACCAAGCTGGATATAAGTGAAGGCCTGCAATAACATGTTCTTTGCTATGTTCAAGTTTTCTGGTTTTAATTCATCACTAAAGTAATAACCTGAAATGAAATGGATGCATTTGCCTGAGAAGTACCTTCTGAATTTAATGCAAATAAGGCAAATGGCTGTGCAGTGTGTCTTCTTCATTAACAGACAACAACCACTGGTACTAATTAATTATCTTTTCTTCCTTTTCTTGCAAGGGGATTGCCTTTAGAGTGTTGTTGCAAAGAGAGCTACTAGCTCCATTGTGTTTTCATCACATGTCATCCTTTAAAGAGGTGGGATTTGTTTCTCCTGATGTTTTACAAATGTTGTAATCTTGCCTACAGCAATCTTTTCCATTTGGCCTGGCTCCATCAGCAAGCTTTTGCAGCAAATCTGTGACATCACAGCATGTATATATCACCTTCTCTTCCTTTTGGAGTCTTTCTTGGATGCTAAGAAAGACATATTTTTCCTATAGAGATAGGAAAAATCACAGCTGTGAGACTGACTTTTTCTTTTAAAATGAGGGCTCAAAAATACCAGCCTTCTGAAAAAACAACAAATAAAGAGAAAGAACCAACTCGCTTCTTTTCCTCCTCTAAACTAGCCTCCTTTTCCCTCAAGTTGTAAACTGGTGACAAAATGGATTAATCCGATGTTTTATTCTTCATTTACTGTAAGATATTTTGCAGCGTTGGCAAGTTGATGAGTGACTGTGGAACTAGAAACATTTTTACAGTAATTCAAGAAGCTTAGTATAGTAGAGAAACATTATAAACATTCAATTAAGAAGGCAAACATTACTACTATATTGCTATCACTATAGTAAGTAGTTTTTCCAAGACTTAGTATATGCAGGGCATTGTCTCTTATTTATTTCTCCCAATAACTTTATTGTGGGGTACAATTCTGGGTGCTATTTTTAAAAATCTCTTTCTTTGATAAGGAAGTTGAGGCTGTGAATTTGATAAATTGCCCACTAAACAGTTTGTGGTAAAATTGGAACCAGTAGCTGGTTGTGTTACTGGGCTTCCCAGATGCTGTGGGCTCTTTCCAAGGATTCTTTCCAGGTTCTTGTTGTCCTGAACAAAGAACTGGACAGGACACATGCAAAAGGTAGTGAGTTTTTTTACATTTATTAAGGGTAGGAAAAGAAGCATGTTTTGCTGGGTGAGAGCAAGCCACTGAGAAAGAGACAACACCATGGCCACAAGGTTAGTGGTGGCCATCTGTGGTATACTACCTCCATTCCTCAGACTGATGTCAGATCTAGGCTATTTTATTAAAAACCTCTGCGTCTGGTGCCGGAATTGAAGATAACATTTGTGATGGTCTCAGGTGCAGGACTTCTGTTTTTCTAGTGCCTGTGTCCTGGATTTTTATGATGGAGAGATCATACCTGTTAACTCATCTGGCTGGCCACACCCTAATCTCCTGCCTCTGTTCTAGCCCATAGTCTGTCCTCTTAACTCCATGTTAATCCACCTCGTCAAATGGCTTCTAACTTGCTTTAATGATCACACTAGCCTGTACTACATAACTTTGTCCAGCCATTATTTAAGAGTAATTAATTATAAGATTTACAGCACCCATAACTCACATCGTCAATTCAGCTTTGGACACATAAAGTTCATTAGTTCTCACAGGAGTAAATTCTAGTTTCAGAGCTGAAATTAGAGATGGCTAGAAAATCATGGTTGTATGTCACACAGGAATGCTTTAGAAAGAACTCTGTGTGGAGACAATTATATCATCAGATGTGAAATAGTTTCAAACTGAACATAGAAATGAGATGGCTGAAGCATTTCAAAATGCTCTCAGTACAAGCATGTTGGGGAGCACATGCAATGTGTTGCCCCTTGGTGTTTCAGGGACAGTCTTGGCTTCTCTTCTGAATCCAGATCTGAAATTCCTTTCACTACTGTATGTTTGCATGTGGGTATACTCCAGGAACCTTCCACTCAGCAGGGTCAAGCAACACTTGTGGTCTGTTTCCCCAAAACTTTTCTCAGTTCCCTCTGGTCATAAGCATGATCATTTCCCATTTTCTGTTGCTAAGAGAGAATGTCTCAGAATGGGAAATTTATAAAGGAAAGACTTTAGGCTTATTGACATGAGAAGTCCCAGATTGAATAATTACATTTAAGGCCCTTGTGCTGCTTTACAACATGGCAGAAGTCTGAAAGGCAAGTGGGCTTTTATGGTTTTTGTTTAAAATGTTCCCCAAAGTGATGGCAAGGTGACTGGATCATTTGTATGTGATACTCACCACTGGATTGGTCCACTGATGGGTTCAAAGCTGAATGTGATGTTGAGGGGAAGCCTAGTGAGGAGAGGTGGATCACCACAGGTGTATGTATACACCTTTCCATTTCCCTTGCTCTTTCTGCTTCCTGCCTGCCGTGTCATGTATTGTTCTCTTCTTCTGAGGCTACCCTGCCTTGGAACCAGCCTAATGTAGACTAAACCCTCTACAAACTGTGAGCCAACAATCCCATTTATCCTTTAACTTGTGAGTATCAGGTATTTTGTCCTAGTAACAAGAAGGTAACTAAGACATGGGCAAATGTGAAAAAGAAAACATGACTGACAGCTTTACTTTATGTTAACTCGCTCGTGAGATAGCTAATCTAGACTCTCAAGAATTAGCCTGGTCCTGAAAGTAAAGCCTCAATCCCTCTTAATCACCTAGTTTTTTCTTAACCTCAATTTCCAATAGTTACAACTGCAATCAAATTTCAGAGTTTCAGAGGAGATAAACCTTAATACCATCCTTACAGTTACTTAAGACAAAAATGTTCAGCAAATTGGACATGGTGGCTCATGCTTGTAATCCAAGTACTCAGGGAGAGCGCTAAGACTGGGAGATTGCAAGATCAAGCCTGATAAGACCCTGATTCAAAATAAAAATTTTAAAAAGGCTGGGCTGTAGGTCAATATTAAGGTGCTGGGTTCAGTCCCCAGTACCACAAAAACAAACAAATTATTAAATAAACAGCTCAATATTTTTTAATTTCCCTGATTTTCCCAGCCAATTTAGTTAACCTATGTAATTAAACATCAAGGTTGTTTGTGGCTTTGCTACACTCACACTTTCCTATAACTACAGTCTTAGTTCGACCCCTTGCCATACTTTTCTTCCTCTAGATGACTTCAAAATCTTCTTGATCAGCACCTCTGCTTCCAGTCTTCCTACTTTCTGATTGAACCTCAATATCAAGAGTTCCTTCTTACTGTTTCTGAGATTCAAGAGAGTTAGAAGTTCGTCTTGTAATTGCTTAGAAAATTCTGACATGTGTACAACTTTTCTCCTGGAAAGGTAATCTACAGGTATTATTAGATTCTCAGAGAAATTCTTGACACAAAAATGATTAAGAAGTGCTCCATCTTACAACTAAAGTAGCCAGAGTGATGGTTATAAAACAAACACGTGATCATGTTATTTCTTCGCTTCAATGTGTGAAACCCATACCACCCTGAGGACCAAATAAAAATCATTTCTCTAGACCTACAGTACCAGTCAATTTCTCAGCATCCACCTCTTCTTCTTTATAAATAGGGGGCTGATTTTGTTTGGAAAGGCACTGGGCTCAGTCAAGAATACCAGTTTTCCCAGAGTCTCTTCATAAGAATGTTCTGGGGATCAGTATGGTGAATGAGAATTCAAATGTGGAAATGCTGAAGCACTGGGATAATTTTACAGCTTACAAAGCTCCTAGGCTTTGGCCTCAAACGCCTTGAAGACTCATCTTTCTTTGTATCTTTGCATCATTAGATTTTATTTTTTCTTCTTAATGCCTCACTAGGGATAGAACTCACAACTTGCCAGGCAGGTGGCAGGACCACTGAACTAAATCCCCACAGCCCTCATTTGCTACTCTAATCTTGCTAAATTACTTCCTGTTTATCTAACTTGCTCTATATTTTAAAAAAACTAAAATAGACAAAACTATAAGATTTTGCCTTAGCTTTACATTTACAGGAAAATTGCAAAGACAGTTTTCAAAAATGTCCCGTTCAATATTCCAAATAGCATCTGACATGGTGTCATCAATTAGAGTTCACTAGCAGAACAGATTTAATATAAAACATATATATGATATATAAATGATTTATGAGGTAGTCTTACCTTGGGTTCCTGGAGAATTAGGTGTAGAAAAATGCAAAAGGGCCCCCCATCTTTCTGCTGGGGAGCCAGAGGATCTGATCACAAGGCAAAGGCCTGGAGCTCACTGCAGAGTTCACTGCAAGTCCACTTCTGAAG